>CM060953.1:158781434-158871434 GCA_030765055.1 Mantis religiosa | reverse complement strand
TGCCGTACTG
Source organism: Mantis religiosa (assembly GCA_030765055.1). Classification (NCBI taxonomy): domain Eukaryota; kingdom Metazoa; phylum Arthropoda; class Insecta; order Mantodea; family Mantidae; genus Mantis; species Mantis religiosa. The sequence continues at coordinate 158,871,424 of CM060953.1, read as the reverse complement.
GAATCGGCGCCAAGCCACGGAAAAGAATCAGGACAGTGCGCTTGCGTTTAACGCGCTTATTCACACGAGGGAGCAGATACTCAGAAACAATCTTTTCGCGCAATTCCTATACACTTCTCTTTCTTTCGTTTTCATACAGATGGTGCCATGGCATTTTTATTGCTGTCTAGAGAAGTTCCCGGATAATACATCACATAAGATTATTTTAATGTCTCAAACCATAACGATCCTGTTGTAAACATATGGGAGGGGAGAGAGGCAGAGGTACTGTTAATTAAAACTGAGATTTTATTTATGGATGCTCTTTAACTGATGCGCTTCTCAGTGACCCATTCTATATTGGGTATTAAATTATTCTTAATATTGCTCAGAAGCCCTTTTATCAGCTTGAGGACACTGTACCACCGGCTCTATACCATTTCCCTAAGGATTTTTACGCCCCAAAAAGATCCATCACCCTCTGCTGGGTTTGAAATGGCAACATTGAGTATCCCAGGTTAGCATGACCGAGCGGAATGGCTCAAGTGGTTTCGTCTGAGGCCCGCATTCGGGCGGCCCGGGTTCGATTCACGTGGTCGACTTTCCCTGTTTTTTTCGGGGGTTTTCCCGAGTCGTTAGGCGAATGCTGAGTAGGTTAGTTACATTCCCCGAATTTCCTGACCCTCAATTTCATCTCCATTTCCATTTCACCTCATCTCACAACTGGTGGTCTCTTTTAGGGTAAGAAGTGTAGGCAGATGTCCCAGCGTTCATGGCAGTATGATATGCTCTGAGAAAAAGCACTTCCTTCTCCAGTAGGTCGGTTGTCAGTCTCGAACCTCCGAACCTGCTGCTGGGACTATTTCGGGCCCGGCTGTCGGCACAGTTTCCGTTCCGCATGTCCGTTGTCCTAGCCTGCCGGGGGAGGTCTCTAAGTAAAATGTAGAGATCCTGCCATCCGCACTGTCATGGCTCCTCGGGACGGCCGCCCTCTGTCTACTCTCGACTCATCCTGCCTCCCGTGGTTGTCCCACTTGGGGGCTTATGTACAATTGATGACGACTAATCTCCGAGCCGAATCCTCTCCGTGGTACTGTCCAGCAACGCAAAGTAAGTCCCTGAAAGGAATGTGCCATCCAATGCCACCCTTACACAGTGCGACAAGGACAGCAAATGTGTGAGACAGAGAACGCCTGCTACACAAGGAGCAGAACCGTTAAAAAACGTGCGTCCTATTCACTCTGTACACTAAAACCGAGAAGATTCATTCACAAAAGTAGAAGACTTCAGAATATTTTTGAATGGTCTGTAAATGAACTGGCATGGGGAGTCATAAATCTATCCAGGGAGGGTGTAGGAGCCTTCTCCACACCCCCTTGCGCGCCCCCCTCGGTAGAGTAGATGGTAGAATGTCTGCCTCACGTTCAAGAGGTCCCGAGTTCGAATCTCGGTCAGGGTGAGTTACCTGGATAAGGTTTATTCCGGGGTTTTCCTTATCCTGAAAGACGAATGTCGGGTAGCTATAAATTTACCAAAAAAAATGCGTCTCATGCCCCGGAGAATTTCTCTCCTGTGGTATACTGTACAATCGAAGGACGACAGAGGTGCTGTAACGGATCAGCCTCCTTAAACCACAAGCTTATCTTTGTTCTTGCTCTTCTTCTTCGTCGTCGTCTTCTTCTTCTTCTTCTTCTTCTTCTTCAACTTCCCTAGTTTTACACTATTGTGGCGTGAGGGAATTCTTCTTCCTCTATGCCTTATGAATCAGGTTTGAGGAACAGAAACTCTGGATCAGATAGAGAACCCAGGATGGTTGATCTGGTGTGAGAGTGAGAAAAGTGAATGACAGAAGGCAAAATACATGACCGAAAAGATGATATGGAGCATTTATTGGAATGATGGCGGGAGAAACCGGAGATCCCTTCAAAAACTGCCCCAGATAGAGAACCCAGGATGGCTGATCTGGTGTGAGAGTGAGAGAAGTGTATGACAGAAGGCAAAATAAGTGATAGAAAAGATGATGTGTAGCAACTGTTTTTTTTTTTTGTGGTAATTTACGTCCTCCAACGTTGTCATATCGGACGATGAATGGAATGGATGAAATGATGCTCAAATGAGTCCGGAGTCCATGGAGCTTAGAGTTACCCGACATTCGTCTTACAGGATAAGGGAAAACCCCGGAAAAACCTTATCCAGATAACTCCCCCTGACCGAGATTCGAACTCGGGACCTTTTGGTCGTGAGGCAGACATGCTACCACCACGCTACCAAGGCGGGCTGTAGCAACTGGTGGAATGTTGGCAGGAGAAACGGGAGATCCCGACAAAAAAACCATCCCAGCACCGTGTTGTTCATCACAAATCTTACATGCGGTCGCACTGGGATCGACCCGAGCTGCCTTGGTTTGAGTCAATCGGTCTAACCGCCCGGCCATGACACGGCCATGCCCATGAATTTCCCTCTACCAATTAGCGCCTAAGAGCGTTTCGTTACAATACATCTGTCTCTTATTCTCTTCTCCCACATATTCACAATATGATCGTTCCAGTTTAAGATAAATCATGAAATAAGTTTAAGTATATATTAAAAGCTTTATATTGAATAATAAGCATTACCTCTGTTTTCCACATTGCGTGCGCTTTATTTATTCCCTCTCCTTTCACTCCCCCTTCCTCTCTTTCTGCTTATCATAGATATGATAACATTTTACTGAAATGAAGGAAAAGTATATCCATAAGTCTGTTTTTGATAAGCTATCACTAAATCGCCCTGGCCTAGTTCATTACAATAAATATTAACATATATGTAAATAGCTTTTAGCGATTGAAGTGGGAAGACATTGCAGCAAAAAACGTTTAACTTTTGACAGTTTTCTTTCTTTATCATTACTTTCACTTGACTTTCTCTACTCATTTTTGTACTGACCTGACACGTTTATTGTTTCGTGTCATTTTAATCGAAACGTTTGCAGATTATGTGTTTTTATATATTTCTTTATAGCTACATTAGGTTGAACACTTTCTTTATAGCTTAAGCCATACGTTATTGTTTACAGTGGTACCGACTTAAATCAAAATTTGTGTGAGGATTAAAGTTACTTTGGAAACTTTGAAGGCCTTAATTTCTAAATTAATGCAACAGAGCAGTCAATTAATATATAGAATAGACCGATAGGAATATAACTACTCTAAATATTATTTTTGTGAACTACGAGGCGCGTCCGTAAATTAAGATTGCATGCGCTGTGGCAGTTTTTGTATACCCTTGTCATAGCACTCTCCCGCCAAGTTGCGCAGGTAGCGCTTAACCTCGTTTTTCAAATCATCAGTCGGTCTGGAAATGTGTTCCACCCAGGTGTGACTTCAACTCAGGAAACAGATGATAATCACTAGGTGCTAAGTCTGGACTGTAGGGAGGATGGGTGAGGATGTCTTCGGTGAGCATTTTGTGGACCCACCTCGCACACATCTTGCGATAATGCAAATGTTCGGTCAAAATCCTGTCAATCGTAGTCTTGCTGACTTCAGGAATAAGTTCGCACAGCTCGCGAACTGTCACACGCCGATCTTTAAGCATTTCTTGCCGCACTTTTGCAATTGTTTCAGCTGAAACCGAAGGCCGACCAGAACGCTGATCATCATGGACGTCTGTACGTCCGTCTTTGAACTCTCTGATCCACTTTAGCACGTTTTTGACTTCCATACACTGTGGCCCATAGACTTCGCATAACTGACGATGAATTTCAGTGGCCTTGGCACTCAAAATACGGATCACTGCACGCAACTCGCACTTGGCGACGGAAGTGATAGGAAGCTCCATCGCAAACGGCTGCCCTGCCAAGACTAATGGTTGCAACGGGTTCATTGTGGTGGGGAATTGAAGAGGGGAAACCAAGCTACACGCCAGTGTTGTCGGATCTCGCATAATAGAGTTCCTCACGGCTCCAGCGCTTTGGAGACCTTATTTTACGGATACGCCGCGTTTATTTCAAATTATATCGCATTCACTTCCAAGATTGACTACCGAAAGCGATGGCTCAGGTGGTTTCGCCATTGGCCCGCATTCGGGAGGTCCAGGTTCGATTACCGTGGCCGACCTACCTGTCCCATGAGTCTTTTCGGGGCTTTTCCGGGTCGTTAGACCAATGCCGGGTAGATTAATTACATCCTCCGAATGTCCTGTCCCTCATCTTCATTTCATCTTCATTATCATTTCATATAATCTCTGATCTGGTGGTCTCTTTCAGGGTAGAAGTGTCGGCGGCTGTCTCGGCGGTGCACGGCAAGATAATATGCTCCTGGTAAACACTTCCTCCTCCGTAGGGCGGTCTACGTCTCCGAACCCGGTGTAGTGGGGCCGCTTCCGGACGACAGTAGGGTTGGATGCCAACGGTTCTGGCCTGCCGGGGAGTTTCGCACTGTAAAGTGTAGGGATCCTGCCCTCTGCACTGCCTCTGAACGGTCGCCCTCTGTTTCCTCTCGCCTCATCCTTCCTCCCGGGAGTGCCCCACTTGGGTTATATAGGTACAATAGACCACGTTTGTGGTTCTGGCCTACCTGGGAATTTCCCTCCGGTAAAGTGTAGGGACCCTGCCCTCTGCACTGTCGTGGCTTCTTAGGACTCACTCTCCTCTCGTCTCATCCTTCCTCCTGGGGTGCTCCACTTGGGGGCATAGGTACAATAGACAACGTTTGAACCTCCGTGCCGAATCCCCTCCTTAGCGTAATCCAGTCCAGTGCACTCCAAGTTCGACTGAATTCTTTCCCGAACTTCGAAGCCGCCATCCATTACACTTGTGAGGTGCTTGCGTTTTGCTACGCCATTGGCTTTAAGTGGTAGTCCAAACTTTTAACAGCTGGTTGCTATTTAATGGGCACTCACTTAACAAAACCTTTAAAAGAAAACTTTTTATCCTAAATAAACAAGAATTGATATTTCGTTCTCTTCAAATGGCCAGGACATAAAAAACACAGAATAATGACTTCCCATTTGAGAAACTCTATTTGATAATTCAAACCAATAATAAGAAAATGGTTTCCACCATAAAAATAATAATGAAAAGTGGGCTCGGTCTGGTTGTCTCGTTAGTGTGCATGTAGCACAGCTGCTTAACAAATGGGAGGCCTGGGTTCTTTGAGGTGTATATAGCTCCGTGAAGTCTTGTGGGGCCAATGATTGAGGAGCTTTTTGAAGGAGAAGTAGCGGCTCCAGCTTACTTAGATCACAAATTCACTGGTTGAGAGGAACCACGTTTCCACCCTCTCGCACAGAGGTGGAGAGCATAGCGAACGAGCGGTAGGTGTGGGTCGCACTCGGGCTCTAGTGCCGCGCAGTTAATTTAACGAGATCTACATTTTTTGTGCAGTTAATATTCTTGTTAGGGATGGGTCATCGATACTTGCGATACCTCGATACTCGCGATATTTGCATGGTATCAACATCGAACGGTACTTCAGAAACAACACCAACTCCAATGGAGTTGGTGTTGTTCAGAAATATCACTCGATACTTTTTAGATACTTGGGTAGGGATTCTGCAGCTTTTATTTCATTGTAAAATCACAAAATATTACTGTCGCAAGTAGAATATTGCAAAGCCCGATAAATTGCCAGAAACGTGCTACCTGTATAGTAACATTATGCAAAAAATAATAATCGTGTGTCAAATTCAGTGCCAGTTATCTTCTTAAGAAGAAATCATAGCATATCTCTTGTCACTTCCCCTTTCTGGTGCACTGGACTACTGGAAAATAAATTTAAAATTTCCAAAACTAAGTAAAATTAGCCTCCAAACATGTGTGTATTCCACGTGCCACAGTTTCCTCTGAAAAACTATTTAGCACAGCAAGACTCATATGTATTGACAGAAACAGAAGTAGACTTGACCCTGAAAGAGTGAAAATGCTAATATGTTTTAAGCAGAAACTGTACTGTTTTGCTTTCAAGGGCGCTGGGAGGTCGATAGCTTTCAAAACATCCATTTTTTTAATGTTAAAAATATAAAATTCTTTAGCTTTAAAATGATATGCATAACATAGGTTGTCAGCTGGTATTAAAGCACTTTAATTCGTCAGTTTAAACATGGCGGCGTAATGATACGCCCACTTCCTGAGAATGGTGCTTAATCTTTGATCGTGATTTCCCAAAACCTTGATTTTTCATACTTTAGGTGCATGTTTCTCAAAAACTATAAAATATATTGACACAAAATTTGTAGTGGTTATTTGTCAATGTTCCCTGCACACATTCGGCTAACATTTATATTCATGTGATTTATAAAATGGATGAAAACAAATATTCAGTCCTTGAAAATATTATCTTTTTTTTTTTTTTTTTTTTTTTTTTTTTTTTTACTCAAAACGAATTAATTTTTCATGTGCATAGTATAAACTATATGTGATTTTCATTTAGCCGATATTATAAAACTGTATCTTAGGTTATTTAATATAAAACTTGGTGAAATAAAAATGTGTAGTGTTTAGCGCGCGCTTTTACTACATATGGCACCGCAGGCGGGTGCATGTAGCTTTAAATTCCTACAAGTAAAGTGCACCTGAAATATTGAGTGCAATATTTTTTTCCAGGACACACGGTGTGATTTATGCCCCTTTTGCATGGACCTATGTGAACGTAATTTAAATAGTACACAGTAGTTAAATGCACACATCCTTATACAGTAATCAACCGAATTTCAATTTCTGATAAGGTTTGGTTTTCTATATATTCAAATTTTAATATTGGTAAAAATTAGCCTTGTCTGGGTAAAAATAACCTCCCAGTGCCCTTAAATGTCTAATGTAGAGTTTAAAAATAAGAACACTGAATGCTTTAAATTTTGTCTCATTAATTATGTGCATCTAGTTCATTTCATTGGTATTACATAGTTCTCTAAACATTCTATTTTGCATTGAAACAAGAAGTACTGTGACTTTGTGGGTTCGTAGAAAAGTCCAGGTTGCAGAAATTAAAAAAAAAAAAAAAAAAAGCTATTTCCGTAGAAAGACAGTTTGTACACCCTTGGCAGCAGAATGACGTAACATATACCAACACAATCTCTCGTGGCTTCTCTGCACTCGTAAACAAACAAAAGAGTTCACTTCAAGATCACAGAAGCACGCGCAAAATTATCGAGTCCGTCCCCCGACAGCACACCGCGATTTCCTTTTATACCTCCACTCATTGTTCTAGAAGTTAGTGGAATGTTGTGTAACAATCAAGAAAGCGAACCTTCCAGACAGCTGTCTGTCTCTTTCTTTCTCTGTTTCGGCAAACTGTTATCTCCGTGGTGCATTACCTACCCCTTTGCTTAAGACCCATTTCTCGAATTCAGGTGACATGAAAACAAGCATTTTAGTAAAATCTCACAATCGAATTTTTGGGTTGAATGTAACATCTTCTCTACCTGCTATGTACGTGGAAATATGTTTTGAGGTTCTCTTAATCAGATAATAGCATTTTTAGGAATATGTCTGTAAAGTGTTTATGCCTGTGCAGAGCATAATTCAGAAACGAAAAATCGATTAAATATAAAACATTGGCTTAAGTTTTCCATCTTCTAAGGAAGCGACACGAAGATTTTCAATAAATTCCTTCTATTCCAAGTTATCCTTTATATGATACATTTTTTTTTCTGGAAAGCATTGATTTTCTCAAAAATGACTCCAATTATTTTCATTAAAATGCAATAACATTTGAGATATTTTCGTAACAAACGGAATGTATACATTGAATTTCATAATGATAGCTTCTGAAGTCTTTTTTATTCTGTGTTGCTTTTGCTAACAAGTAGACCGAAAGAGATAGACGAAACTTATTAAACAAAATATGTCGATGTCATTAAACACACAATTTATGCCAAATACATTTTATGTGGAGCTAATCATTTCCGAGATATTGAAACCAATTAATGTTTGTCTCTACAGAAGAATAAGCTATTGTAAAAACATTTGTTAAAGGAGTAGAAAAGGCTATGTGAATGCAGCACATCAGACTTTTTGTTTCTAGTTAAACGAAGAACATATATTTTACCACAGTACTAACAAAGCCTTGTCAACTCCACTCATGCCATTTATTTTACAAGCTCCATAACAACTTTCCTACAAACTTTGTAACACCATAGAGAGGGTTCGAAAGGAGCACAATCTCAGGACTGAAATCCTGGCAGTTAATGTTTATCGCCTCATATAACCCTCAAGAACGTTTTTAATAATTGTTTAATAATTACGATAGCTTTTGATGCCCTCAAATTGTTGAAGAGATTTTTGTCGATAAATGCGGAATAACATAGATTCATGTATTTCGAATAAAAGCTCTCTCTCAACCGTGTTTTCCAACCACCAGTTTTTATTAAAATTAGAATTTTAGGGAAAATTAGAACGAAACCTCAACTTCGGGAACTTTCTACTCAAAGAAGCATCCGCCAAAGGGGACAAGTTCACATTGATTTTGTGCAGAATTACTCTGCGCATGATACTGAAGTAAATCAAATTGTTAGGTATGGAAATGAATGCTCTGAAAAATGATACAGTTTTTAATGAAGCATTAAATAATAATGTAATTATATCAACGATAATCTTGAAACAATACAGATGTAATTTGGAGGAAAAAAAATAGCTATCTCAATTATCGTAACACTTTAATTTTAAATCTGCTGTGTAAAGCGAAACAAAATAGACCAAAGTGTTTGTAAATTAATTTCGCAATAATAATACAAACAAACACAGCTGATTTGAGTTTTAGTGTAGTTTGTTTTGGTGTATTGGCTACGCTGCAGGGTCATTGATTTTGCTCTGTACTGCCATCTTACGTTAGCTTCAGAACTACTATCTTACGATTTGCTGGTGCTTACCTTCACATCTCTCTCGTTGTGGCATTTCGTCTGCGGCAAACGTAGCTTTACGCTCGGTGTGGCATATTTAGCGGTAAAATGGCACTGTTTCGCATATCAGCCTCCCGAATCACAGAAACACATCAGGTGAGATGTCTTTGATTAATGTTTGAGTTATATAGCATCATTTTCACATTTATGACACAATTAAATACACACCGACAAGTAGTATCTCTAGCTCTCGCACACCTGTGGTAGGAGGGTATTTTATGTAAAAAAAAATATTATAATAATATTTTAAATAGTTTTAATGCCAAGAAAAAGAAAACATTAACTTGAAGTTAAATTTTTGCATATTTTCCAGAACAGCTTAAATATACATTTATTTTGATGCTAAACATTATTTATCAGGATTATTTTGAAATAGCCAGCTGTATTTTTGGTTTAAAAGGCACGAGTATAGAACGCGTCGAGTTTAACCTCAGCACTTTGCAGTATACCAGACTGTACATGATAGCAAGCATAGCACTTGCTCACCTCATTACGTTTCAAGGCCCCTAAATGAGCTTACAGGAGTTACATAAACGTAATGTCACTTTGTTTCACAATGCAGTGGTATTTTATGTTACGTGTATGTGATATAGCCGGTCCTCGTAGGCAGCCGTGCAATGCACAGTGATGGTACAGGGATTCAGACATGCTGTAGCCTGGGGTGATAATCATACCTATGCACCATATTACAATGGATCCTTCCCATTAGTTCAATAAAGCACCTCAGATCTGCAGAGATTCAAAATTATGAATGATCAAATTGTTATAAAGGAAAAATACTGTATAAATTACAAAGCAGACAAACAAATTAACTTTATAAAATGCTTTATTTTTATAAGTATTGTAGAAAAATGCTCTTTCAGTACCTCTCCTTTTTTGAAGAGCACCATTCATGAGTAAAATCTTGGCACTCTGCCCAGTTTGTTTGGACTTTAAGCTGCTTCTTGTTCACAAGTCACTTTATGATGCCCTTGGAAATGTATTATGATCATCATTCTGGGGTAGTTTTAAAAGCAAACAATAATAGTACATGCATACAATCAAAAGAAAAATCTCATCCTAATACTGTAGAGTAGCATTTTCTTCTTTATGACAAAGATTCAATTAAAAAACAATTTTGATTAAATAAATTATTTAATGTGCATACACTGGTATTCACTGTAAAGCAAAGCATAGCATTTGACTGGATTAGGTTTTATTTCAAAAGTTTTGGCATAGTATATAACTTGCTGATCACAAGTGCAAGTTTAAAGACAGTGGACTCCCAGTTTATGTATACATTCAATCAGTAACCAAGAGCTAAGAATTGAGTTAACCATATATATTTTAAAAATATTCTTTAGCTGAATTAATTGTCTTTAGTTATTCTAGAGGGGGAATTAGGTAGTGGGCTATGTGTGAATAGTTGCTGATTTTCACAGTGACATATGTATCTCAAGTGGCTCTAAAGAGATATTTATGGTTTTAAAATTCACAAGCTGTGTTCATGAACATTGTTCTTGTAGTTATATTTTTGAGTGCAGGTATGTTTCAACAGTAGCAAATTACCTATGTCCCCTACCTGACCTTCTGCATCTTAAAGAGATGAGAATGATTTCATCCGATTTGTTTCATCTAAACTTGAAGTATGGTTTTGAGCTTAGTTGTATTACTCTTCATTCTTTTCTGAAAATTCTGGACTTTTCTAAAGGCTGTTGGCACATTTAAAGTGGAAGTTAGAACCTTTTTGAACTCTGACCAATATAAATTAACCAGTTCTTTATATCTGTTGAGAGAGGTCTAATTTCTCAATAGATATAAACCAATACATGACTCAGGCATTTGAAACAATTACTTCATTCCTATGAGCTGTAAATTAACCTCTCAGTTTTAATGAACTGGTAGTTAAAATAGTCAGCTCGCACATTTACTATAAATCAAATTCTGAATGCTTCTGAAATAACACCTATTATCCATACCAGCAGATTATGTCCTAAAGTGATTAACAATGTTTCTTATGTACATGTCCATACAAACTTTTTTACACCATATCCCTGCATGAGATAGCACTTGATAACCATTGGAGGGCAAGGTTTTCATAAAGCTTCAATAGCAACCCCTTTCCTGCTGTTACTCTAGCCAATAAGGTGCCACTGTGCTTTTCCTTTGTCTAAAACTTGTACTTTGAAATTGAATTTTTATTTATGGATTTTTGTTAACTGCTGTGGTCCTCGGCATCCCATGCTATATTGGGTATGAAATGCGGCTTAATTTTTCTCAAGAGCCTTGTTTGCCAGACTTGAGGTTCTTGTACGGACTGTAAATCTGTGACACAGAGCTGATGGCTTTACTTCCCTTCCCAAAGGAAACCATGCTAAGCATTTTTATATTCCAAAAAATTTGTTCTCAGCTGGGTTTGAACCCCCAACTCGAAAACCAGAGGCAAGCCTGTTACTCCTATACCATCTATGATGATGACCCCATGTGCTTTGGGAGGTAGTATGTTAGGTTATACTATATTGAGTGGATAAATCTTGTTGTATTAGGAAGCATTTCAAATGATTTTCATTTACCTTCCCACATACTCTTATGAAATTATTCTACAGTGGTCTAGCAGCTTTTCATTGTAAATTCTTCCCTTTCTTTCAGAACTAATTTCATAAAGCCCCATGATATGCTTAATAATATGTGAAAAATCCCTGATATTGAAAAAAAATCGGAATGAAATATTGGCAGATACCAATTGTATTTGTGATTTCCTTAACTTCGCCTTGATAGTTTTCAAAGTTCTAAAAAATGCTATGCAGTCTGTAAAACCAGAAATGTGATGAACTTAATGTATGCTGGCTAATACATTGTATTAAAAGGTCTTATTTAGGGTTGAGTTAATGTGATGTACTGATGTATTTTTACGAGTCTGACATGTCATACCTTTCCTTCTGTTATGTTTAGGTGGTGGGATGTCTAGTAATACTACATGTAATATTTATTGAGTGCTAAGGAAGTATCTTGGGCTACCCCTTGCTTTGGCCCTGACTCTTTCCATAATTAGGGCAGCCCTAAACTACAAGTTTGATGTATGTTTGTTCCTTCTCACCCCAATTGTTTTTTTTTTTTTAATACTCTCTTATATCAGTTCCTATTTTGATCATTCTGTCTTATTTATAACTTCTTTCCATAATTTTTAATTCTCAGTCTTGCATTAATATAGCCTAGCATCATACAGTTCAAAAAAACAAAATTAACAACTTCCTTTCATCATCCAGTTGCCATTTGAAAGTTTCCAGTTTGCTTTTTTTTCTGTTTCTTGCACGTTACAAGGTGAAACAGCTACTGTTCTATATGCCTCTCTATCTTTACTCAAATCATTATCCTCTCCCACCCCTTCTAACTACAGTAACTCCTAGGATATTGGATATACCAGAAATATATATTTTTTTACATATTCACTTTACTGAAATTAGTAATCACGTGCTGAACAAATCAAATGAAATTTCCATATAACATTGATTTTTTATATTTTTATAATTTAAAGGATTTTCAAGATAGCAATTTTCATTTGTGAATACTTGTTTTTCATAATTTGTCTTTTGTAAAAATGGCTGAAACAATTGCATAATTTTTCATTGTAAAATTTGTTGACCTCTAGAGTACTTCCATAATTTTGAAAATTGTTACGGAGAAGTGCTTCTTCTGGGAGGCTAATATTAGAAATATATTATTGTTAAGTAGCATATAGATTTTAGCTGCAATGCCAAAGCCGTTCTATTCGGTGATACAGAGCAGATTCAATAAATTTTTTATTGATGTGTGTTTGGAGGAATTTAGTAACAGTGACGTCAAAATTAATATAAAAATTATTTGTGGTTGGTTTATTGACACTCGTCACTTACTTTTTCATATATTCATCTGGAAAAATAAGGATCGCGTAATGAACGTTGAAATCCCGCCAGTAGATAATTTGACAAAAAAGTTCATAGTTCCACCACCAGAGAGAGCAGACAACAACAGATGCCAGTTGGAAAGAGATTGAAAATGGAGGCCAGGGCCTTTGAAACTAGTCTCTCATAAATATATGAAAAAGTAAGTGACGAGTGTCAATAAACCAACCACAAATAATTTTTATATTAAATTTTTTATTATTATTTTGCTTTTTAATTTGTATAAGCTGGTTGCTTATAAATGTTTCTGAAAAGGAAACAAAGCTTTGAATCTCTTAATTAAAATTGACATAAGTAACAAAACTGCTTAGAAAGACAGTACCGATTAGCATCCAAAATATACTGTGATGTGAACTGTTTGGGTTCATTCCATTTTTACTTAAATAGGGATGTTAGTAATACAACTCCATAAAACAGAAAAAAGCAATTACATGTCCAGCAGAGCAGAACATTTAGTAATGGAAGAACACAGGTTCTGATTGTCCACTTATTTAGCAAATATTTTCATCTGCGTGAATTTGATTTGTCAAGATTTACATACATACATAGTGACTAATGTTACCAATCAAATGGAATAGTTTTGTAAAACTGCATATTTGCATGTACTAAGAGACGAGAGCTTACATTTATTCTGCATTTTATGTTTCTGAAGCAGCTTTTTATTAGGAAAGAATCCATGTCCCGAACATACTTCTTAATATAGGCATTAAAATGCATAGAGCAAAAGCCTGTACATAAATTCTTGAGTCCCAAACAATGTAGTTCATCACAAAGTCTCAGGTGGGTCCTGTTGTTTGTTAAAATCCCACAGTAATGGTAAAGTGGTAGCACGTTGGTAAGGGAGAATTGTATAACATTTTTATATTGTGATATAATATTATTTGCTCTTGCAAGACCACTATACTGCTGGAGAGCACTATAATCTCTGTTGCAGTATCGAGTATGTGTAGGTGGTATTGTGATTTCAAAATGTTGGTGTACACACATTTTGGTTAATCATATAGACCTCCACAAGTTCTTAGCTCTTTTTATGGTGGAAATACACAACAATATAACTGTATTCCTATTTAGTGGATAATTTAAATAACAAAAAAACATAACTGTATAGGAATACATTTAATTTTAAAATTAAAAGGAATGAGCAGATAAAAATGTTCGTTTATTTAATAAGTTAAAACTAGCATTAATTAATAATAGGGTTGTTATATTCACATTATCAATAATTTATCTTCATTAAGAATAACAATTTTCACTTTATCACCATTGTTGATCCAAGTTTTATTTCTTGATGTATTAACCAAGTTTACAACTTTTATCACAAAAATACAATTCAACATCTCTTCAAAACAAGAATATACACTTGTTTACTCAATATAAGTATTATGGCTAAAATGAGTATATGGCCAAATTTTGAATCTTGGAAGTTGTCATAAAAAAGAGATAACATCTCTTCAGTAGCAATTTTAATGGAATCCAACTAATTTTAAAGTGAAATATGCAAAAGCTGTGTCCAGTGAGATTCTGCTTACATAAAAGTACAGTTTGTGTTATCTAGCTATCAATTTTTTTTTAGTTTTTATTGACTCAGATATATTGAATGCATAATAGTCATATCTTTTGGAACACTGTATAAGCAGTCACTATAAGAGTCCTGGGATAGGCCCTGATATTTGACACTACTGCAGCAATATGAAGTTAAATGTTCTAGATTAGGATATAGAAGCAATGGGAGATGATTTCCAAATTTTGGGATTTAAATGCTTGTTGAAGTACTTACTATTTTAAGTAATTTATTTTTAACTATTTGTCTAGTGGTTATATGCACCGTTTCACATTTTAGATGTATATTCGGATACATGTTTTAAATTGGGAATGGCCTCATTGAAAAGAAGTAATAACCCAAGGATACGGTACAAAAAGAGCTGCCATTAGTTTTCTAAAAGTGTAACTGATTGATTGAATGAGGCCAAAAATATCCACACGTTTCAAATCTGCCATTTACAACATATACTTTGGACTAAATGAAATACATGACACATTTTTGGCATCGAGCTGCCTTGCTCCTTGCTTGCTTTTGTTTATTGCCTTTTCCTTTAAATTTGGGTTCATCACTGCATTGGTTTATCATATATTTGCCATAGTACTTCCACATTATAAATGCACTTGTTCAATGACACATAAATGATCAACATAAGTTTCTGTATTCAGCTTTACCAAAGCTTGTGTTTGGGGCAAACATTGTGGATGACAGCACTAAATTATTTTTTTGTATTGGAGGGGTTGCCATTATTTAGCAAACAAAATGTGATGAAATAACTATTTTTAATACCTTAAGTCAGCTGTTTGCATACAGAGGAAGAAGGCAATTCCAAGATGTGACTTGTATAGTATGATATATCTGTCCTGAATTGCATTAATTTAAAAGTGAGATGTGATGATGTAGCCTCAAGGCTGTTACCACATGTCTTCTTCAGACTCCCATAAAATGCTGTAACTTAAAACAGCTGCTCCTGCAAACATTTGAGCTATCAATCTCATGGATATACATGCTCATAAGTGAAAGTTGAGGGTTTGATCAAGCTTTCTGTATAATGTACATTTAACATGTTGGTAATCAATACTTCTGGTCATAATGCATTCAAATTTATGCAGAGTTTTATTTACCATGAACATGAAATGCAAGAAAATAAATAAAACTAACAGAGTAAAATACCATATAAAACTAATTCCTACTGCTGTGAGTCTGTCCAGCTATATCAAAACAAATCTGATTGTGCTTATTGGTGCCTGGAATTTGAACTAGTTAACATACCATCAGTAGAAATTACCTATAATTTCCTCTTCTGTATCTGTGTGGCTATTTTTCTCTCATATTTTACTTACACTAAATAGTAGCTTGTTCTATATTATATTCATACCCTCTTAGTTTAAAAGATGTTTGCAGCTAAATCTTTCCTTGCAAAAGTAGTGAAGCCCATTTTTTAAATATATTTACAGAGTTCTCTTTGTGAGAAATAATGTAATACATTTAGATATGTTTTTTTCTCAGAAATAGTTTTGCAAGCATGTTTTTACCATTTAGTTACACATAAGAAAAACTGATTAAACAAAACAAAAACACTATAAAGCAGTAAACAAAAGAACAACAGAATTTGTCATTAAATTGTCTCTGCAGTAAACAAATGAAGGCACAGTAAAAAGTGTATATTCCAAAAAATGTGCCCGCCTCGGTAGCGTAGATGGTAACAGGTCTGCCTCACGTTCAAGAGGTCCCTAGTTCAAATCTCGATCAGGGTGAGTTACCTGGATAAGGTTTTTCCGGGGTCTTCCCTTATCATTACAGACGAATGTCGGGTAGCTCTAAGCTCCATGGGCCCTGGACACATTTGAACATCATTTCACCCATTTCATTCACCGTCTGATAAAACTTAATGTTAGAGGATGTAAAATTACACACAGAAAAATGTACTGCAGTTTTTTTTCTAAAATATTAGTTTTGAGGCACATTTTTCACAGAAAATATTAATTTTAGCACCTATATTTACCAAATATTTTAAATCTATTTTGGTGTGTTAAAGAGTTTTTCCCCACAGCCTGTCTCAGCATTTTTGTTACATCTGTATATGTCTATGTACCTTGATCTCTTCATCCTCCAATATCCAAGTGCTAGAGGGTTAATGAAAAACACAGAATTTCTTGGCCAGCCAAAAAGGATTGAGACTTAGCATTCATTGTCAGAGGCGAGAATATTTGCTTCCACCACAAAGTAGTGTAGTGTTGGTTTTTGTAAAGTCATTTTGTGCTACTGTTTCTTAGTAAAGTAAATAATTTATGCAAAATAAATCTTTATAAAAATATCATCTCAGTTATTCAAATCTAATAAAGAATTGTTAGCTACTTTACCCTCTAAATGCCATTTGCATTTAGTATCAGTCCATAACTAGTATTTGAACTTAAATGTATGTAGAACTGAAAGGTGTTATTTGATTGAAATGACCCAGTTACATTTTCACTGGAAAACTGAAGTTTCTTTTCTTGGCACATTTCATTAAGAATATTTTATTTAAGAAAATGTCTAGTCCGAATCTCTCCGAACATTTTCCAAATAAACATACTTTCTGGTTTGCTCACATATGTATCTGTATGTGTTAAAATATGCCAAGGTTAGATTTACTTTGTTAGATTAATGGCGATAATTACTATATTTGTAAAGACTTGATCAAAATGTCGCTCATTATTTGGGACAGAACATAGTCCATGTGGCATGCATATATATGTTATAGCTTGAAACTACCAGAATGCAAACATTTGGCTTGTATTGCAGTATGTTGCAATTCCAGTTGTAGCATATTACTAACAGCAAAATTTTTGAAAAATGCAATGAAATTGAGTTTTTGTTATATATAGTCATAGAAAAAACAAATTCTAACTGCTCCCACTCTAATTACTCTTGTTTAATGTGATGTACATCTGAAAAAATTTCAAACATATTTTGTTTTTGGCTTCTCCGTTTATAGCTAAAAGTTTAATAAGAAATTTTAAGTGCTAAAGAATAAGGGGAACTTATTTGCATTTATTTTGGAAAGTCGCCATATGCTATTTATTTTTAGTGTAGTAAAGATAGTGGTAGTAGAATACACTGCCAGTGAGTAGTGATTTCTAATAATGATATGGAGGTTGGACAACAGAGGAAGGGTCCTGAGGAAAGTTGCACACATTAGCACAACATGCCTCTAGTTGTCCACATGCATTTCCAGTCGATGCTCGTTCAGGGTTCTAGGAAAATATGCAATAACAAATGTTATATAAATATTAAATAACATTTATATTTTATCCGAAATTATACTTTGTACCAGAACATTACATATTTTATTACATTTTTGCTAATCTGAATGCTTGTCTGCTTAGAAATTGAGTGCTTAGGATTAAATTAATTCAACAGAGATGATACAAATGTGTTGCTTTCCTTGCAGAAGGTGCTTCCAGCTTTAACAGTTGTACTACGTAATCTTACCGACACTTCCACTGATCTTAAATCTGTTCTTGCCAAGAAGATTCCAGCAGAACAAGAACGTGTTAGGGAATTTCGTAAGAAACATGGTGCAACAAAGGTTGGAGAGGTCACAGTCGATATGGTGAGTATGTTTTGTCTTAGGCATACAAGAGGGAGAGAAACTCTAGGAAGATAAAAAGTTTGGTAACAATGTAAATAAACATCACTTTTTCATAATGTACTAAATTTCTCAACATAATCTCCATCAGTGGTTTGACTTTTGATATTGCTAAGAAGGAAGTTGATGTATTAGCGATGAGAAAGTTAACACTAGCATTTGGTCCACAACCCACCTTAACCTCTACATAATGGCACTGCAGAACATAAAATATTGTAATTTATAAAGATGAGTTGAAATTAAGGAACTAAACATCACAAACAAAAAAACGGATACCTGAATATGTTTTGAGGACTAAGGACTTTGTCCCCATAGTCAATATGCGTTAAAGTTAAGTTTGTCTAGCTCCATATTTTGCCTTTGCGAATAGCAGAAGCATGCAGCCTAAATTCCAGTCTAATTTTGCACAACAGTTTCAAGAAGAAGTATATTACCAAAACTTTTCATAATTGAAGTGCCCTTGCAGTTCATCGTTGTTTCCGATATTTCTTCTTGCATCCCAATAGCTTTATTTTGTCTCTTGTAATGTGGCAATGTTAATTGAAAAACCATTATGATGATTATCTGACACTTGTATTGTGAGTGGCTAATGGAGGACTGTCTAGACAGGTTTTAGACTACCATGCAATGATAAGGCAGATAACATTTGTACAAGGAATGATCAAAATTTATCACATTTGGGTATTTTAGCAGCTCATAGAGATAGTTGTTGCTAAGTGCAGTAGCCTGTCACATTTTATTCTTATGCCTTTGTAGTAGTGGTTAACTTCTTGAAATGCTTTACCTTCCAATAATTGTACTGTTGCCATCCATTGTTCTTTCATTTAATAGTGTATTCCATTTGTGCATATTATCCATTTGTGACACTTGAGTATTTTGAAAATTTTACAGTTTTGAAGGTGAACTTTGAATGTTCTTGAATAGGATGACTCTTTGTAAGGAATATGGTGAAAAAGCTTAGTGCACTTTTGCTGTTTCTGAGAAACTAATTTCTTAATATTAATACTTCTAAATAAAGATTTTATGCATTTAAAATACTTCCACCAATTTTCCTTAGAGTAGCTTGCAGGATACAATTTTCGTGTGAGTAAATGTATTTTGAAGTAAAAAAATAAATTTGCACTCATACTATTCTAGGATTTAAAAATTTGTTTGCCTCAATTGATAACACAATAAGGATCAAGAGATGCAGTCTTATTTGTTTCTTTAATGCCTTTTTTTTTTAAACTGGATTATCAGTTATAAAATGGCAGAGTTTTCTAATGCTGAATATCTTGAAATGCTATTAATTTATGAAAACATGTAATACAACTGCTGTGGCAAGAATTTGAGAAAGATTTCATAGACGATCAAGAATATTTCTTTACATCAGTGAAGTTTGGAGATATAGGAATTGTAACTCCTTATGTTCAATGAGTTAGCCAAAGAAATATTGTGCAGGGAAAAGCAATTTTGGTGGAAGAAACTCCTGGAACATGCAGTCATATTATAGCCTGCAATATTGACATGTTCCATTGGTCTGTTTTGAGAACATTAAAAGAATTATGCATGATTGGAGGAATTTAATAACAGTGGTGTCAAAATTAATGAAACAACTATTTGCAGTCAGTTTTTTGACACTTCGTCACATACATTTTTATATTATTGAGGGGCTGGTATCGGAAGTTGTTGCATCCATTTTCAACCTCTATCCGAGTATCATCAGAGAACAGATGATAGTTGGATAGAGGTTGAAAATGAATGCAATGGCTTCCAAAGCTAGTCCCTCAATAATATAAAAATGTAAGTGACGAAGTGTCAAAAAACTATGAAAGGGTAGAGCCAGACTGAAAAATTCAATGCCATAGCCGGGATTTGAACCACGGATCTTCTGGACTCTGTCCAGCCGCTCTAAACCACTGAGCTACTATGGCCAATGTGCCAACATGACATTAAATTCTCCAACTGACTCGTGCTTTTCCCGGTAAACCACTAGGAGTTCTCATAAACACATGAGACAACTACGTTAATGGCGACTTACTATGCTGTAAGTACTTTAAGGCCCGGGCTTTATAGTTCAGACCACTATTAGGTACAATTAATGGAAATTAATTGTTCTTTCACCCTAGCCGTGTGTAGGATGCACTGCCAAAAAACTGATTACAAATAGTTTTTTCAATAAAAAGAATTATTGCTAATTACTACCATTTCCTTACTGTGCTCAACATGTCCAGTATCCCACTGATATAGATTACGCACCAAAGCTAGGATTTTTTTTTTTACACAAATAAAATTCTAGCATTGAACAAAGCAACTGTTGTATGGAAGACATTTGGATTTATGACAATCCACACACAACAGGTCAACAGTTTTTAGCCCAGATTTTCTGTAAATGTTTGACCAGGAATCACAGGGAACACACAGGGATCCATGAATTTATGGGGGGGGGGGGGGGGGGGACTGATCTGTCAGTTCCTTCAAGAAATATCAGTTATGCTAGAGGATGTTCCTTTGACAGAAATAAGTTATACTTTCATTTATACATCTTCTGATCATTGTACATGATACGAGATATGTCAATGGAAAGAATAAAAGGATACAAGAACTATGAAAGAATAAGTCACATAACTGAAGGATACAATATGATTAAAAGAATATAATGCTTACAAAAAATTGAGAAAACTACAGATGTTCAATTATACAAGCAAACAAGTTCACCTTGGTAACATAGATAGATGCATCTGCCTCATGTTCAAGAGGTCCCAAATTCAAATCTCGGCCAGGGTGAGTTAAATGAATATTTTTTTTCTGGAGTTTTCCTTTGTCCTGAAAGAACGGGTTACTCTAAGCTCTGTGGACCCTGGGCTCATTTGAAAAACATATCACCCCTTTCATCATCAAATATGACCAATGTTGGAAGATGTAAATTAAAAAAAGTGGAAAATTATTTGATAATTAAAACATCGGTTTTATCAACTTTAAATCTAGGTAACATAAATGATATTACGTAAAAATACAGAGTATATAGACATTACAAAGCTAAGGTAATAGAAAATATATAAAAAGTACTTCTTACATAGCTATTTACAAACATCACTTTAGAAAGCATAGATTAGTGAATTATGTTTTAAACATTCTTCTATCTAATAATAGCAGCTTTCCATTAAGTGTTTTAGAGACAGTTACTATTAAATGGAATAATCTCCACACATAAGTAGAGCTATGACTATCTATGTAACACCTGTAGCCTGTCTGCCTCACGTTGAAGAGGTCCCGAGTTCAAATCTCGGTCAGGGTGAGTTACCTGGATAAGGGTTTTTCCGGGGTTTTCCCTTATCCTTCAAGACGAATATTGGGTAACTCTAAGCTCCATGGACCCTGGACTCATTTGAGCATCATTTCACCCAATTCGTTCACCATCCGATATGACTTAATGTTGGAGGACATAAATTACAAAAAAAGTAGTCATTTTTTCTATCTCTTAGTAATGGAAAGAGACCAGAATTTCGAAGCTATCAATGAAAATTAATTTGACAATCACTTAAGCCTACTATAATTTCCTATTTCCCTGCATTTACAAGGTAATATGTAATAATTGGCAAATGTTCATCTCAATTAACATGAAGTAGAAGAATAAATATTTATAAGAATAGTTTGTACAATAGTGAGTGGAGAAAGTTATGTATTTACAACATCTTAGATATTTTACTTTGGGGTAATATTAAAATTTACAGAAGTCTGTGAAACATTGCAAGAATGAATACAAGCAGCATTAGGAAAAAAGACCCTGGGCATATTTTTAATATTGCAGTAGAATTGTGAATGATGTGAAGTATGTACATTGCCAAGGGATGTTTAACAATTTTTGCAAACAAACATTAAAACAAAGTTCAGTTTAATTTTGTTTTTCTCATGCTTTAATTAACTGCAGTTTAATATTCACAAAAGAAAGGAAGTATAACCTTACAACTTAGGTTTCTCAAACTTTATTTACCCTTTTAATAATTTGAATAATTTTTAAATATTTCCAGATGTCTATATACTGTATCATATTTAAGTAAAGCTACAATCATGTGTAATTTTTGTATGTTCCAAAAGTGTGTATATTTGCTTGTAGTTGTAGTAGTAGAAATTGAATTGAAAGTTAACTTGTATTAAAAGTATACCTTTCTGATGAATTTAGGGTGGTTATGTGTGGTAAAAAGTACAACTGTAATAAGTTTATTACAAGTTTTTTAAAGAAACACTTGAAATAATCTGCTCCCTCAAGTTTAAAAGGATGATAATAGGCCATCTTCCACTCTACATTTAAAGCTTCTTGGCTTGCATGACAGTAACCATTACTGTTATTGGAAAGACCTGTGAGAGTGAGGCACTATTGTAAGTTAATTGAAGTTAACAGCTTTCTGGTGAAAAACTGAGAGCATCTCATGACTCAATCAGTAGCTCCAGTATCTAAAGGAAATTAATACGTTTAAGGAAAGTAAGGCAATACTCCATAGTAGTACACATTTTCAGAGCAAGAATATCTGACGTTTAGGATAGTGTGAAGATACCACCTATAGAGTAAGTAATTTAAAGAGGAAATTCAGCTAAAATAAAAACAGCGGTAGTATTTTGAACACACCACTTCATGAGTATGTTACTTCAGAGTATAGAAATACTGCTGATATGAACATAAAATTATTTACCCCAAATTTTAACTTTGTGTCGATTCTCATTCTTCAGAAAATAATTGCACCAGTATAGTAGTAGCTTGAAACTCTCTAAAGACAGTTGCTCCACACATGCATCCAGAAGTGCACTTCCCTTTATCTCATTAAAATGGTTGGTCTGTATATATGCTCAGTGATGGGTGGGTTGAGGGAGACTATGTGTTTTCTTCCACAAAACGAAATTGTCAGCTGGAGAGGGCACTTCTCTTGCTTTATTCTAAAGCAGTTGTTTTCTGTGTATGCCTTGTTGAGGAGGAGAGGCAGCTTCCTTCCCCCTACCACTTTAAGAAGCAAACTTGAAGGAATTTACATAGCAGCTAACTAGGTTGACTTGCCTCTATCTTTATACTGTAGTAAAGCACCATAAAGTGTAATAGTAATAATATGTAAAACCTGAAGCTAATAACAGTGAAGCAGTACAAATGTTACAATAAATATAATATTTTGTTACAAAATTCACTTATCTTTTTAAGAAAATTGGAAAATTATTCTCAGAACTGACTAGTTTCATAAACATATACTTGCATCAGTCTCTGTTTTTATTTTTGTTATTACAGTCACTAGGTGACAAATTATTCTTGTATTTATCATCCACTCTGAAAGTAAAACTTATTGACAGAATCATTCGAGATATTTTCAAAATATTTGAAATGCATCCAATTGATTCTTTCAATAAGTTGTTGTACCAATGAATGTATTAGTATTATTTTGTTCAGTAATGTTTTACAAACCTGAGGGAAAGCATTGAGTATCTCAGTCCCCATGGTTGAAGTACTAAGGGCACTTCTACAAGCTGTTAAGCTAGCAATTGGTACCTGACTGTCAATAAACTTTATGCTATTGCTGTTGTAGTTTGCCAGCTCAATAGAACTTATATCAACTTAGTACAAAAGTGAATCGAGAATATATTGACACATTGCTTCACTCACACTGTTTATTCACAGGACATGTTTCAAGAGCTCTTGCTCCTATCCTCAGCTGATACTCGATTAGTGTAAGTTGTAGTGGTTTCTTCTTTCTCCGTATTGTCAATAGATGGCGTGATGTACTTGTCAAAGATGTCCGGTGGTGGAGTTTCAAAATTCATGACTCTATGACGATTTTTGTTAATGAAGATTTTTTCCCATACGGAAAGGTCTATGGGGTGATTAACGTATTTTATTAGAGATGTTTCCAAATTGATGTCATGTCTAGTATTCAAAAAATGAAAAGCCACTGCTGATTTTTCTGTTTCACCATTTTTAATGTTTCTTATATGTTCTTTAGTTCTGATGTTAATATTTCTTTTTGTTTTTCCTATATAAATTTTAGGGCAAGTTTCACATTTGATCTCATAGATTCCTGGTTTTTCTTTGGTAGTGATTGAATTTTTGGGAGGGCCTTTTAACAAATTTCTGATATTAAACCTATTTTGAGGTGCAAGAGTTATATTGTGTTTTGAGAAGATTTTTTGGAATTTATTATAGGCTGATGGGTGGAAGGTGAATTTTTTAAAAAGTTTTTTCTCTTTTTCTCCTGTAGGTTCTAGGGTGGTGGTTTCTTTTATTTTCTTAGCTTTGTTGAGTCTGTTAACTGTTTTGTCTACTAAATTTGGGTTGAAACCGTTGGATATAGCTACTTTTTTTATGTGTAGGTATTCTTCTTGATAATCTTCTCTGTTTAGTGGAAAGTTGATCATCCAAAAGATTAAACTGTTGAAAATGGCATGTTGGTGTTGTTTTGGGGTTGAAACTGTTGTTAATGTAATTATCTGTGTGTGTCGGTTTCCTGTAAATACCAAAAGTGAGTTTGTTGTTCTTTTTTTTTTTATCTTGATGTCCAAAAAGGGGAGCACACCATCCTCTTCTGTTTCCAATGTAAATTTTATAGCTGGATTTTGTATATTCAAAAGTCTTAAGACCATCTTGTATGAGGTTTTAGGTACTATTGCAAAAATGTCGTCAACATAGCGATACCACACTTTGAAATAATTTGGAAAAGTTTTTGTGATATGTGTTTCAAAAGCACTCATAAATAAATCTGCCAAGAAGGGAGACAATGGGTTGCCCATAGCTAGGCCCGTTTTTTGTTTATAGATCTGTCCATTAAAGCTGAAAAAAATTTTGATTGATACAAATTTCAATATACAAAATCCAGCTATAAAATTTACATTGGAAACAGAAGAGGATGGTGTGCTCCCCTTTTTGGACATCAATATCAAAAAAAATGAACAACAAACTCACTTTTGGTATTTACAGGAAACCGACACACACAGATAATTACATTAACAACAACAGTTTCAACCCAAAACAACACCAACATGCCATTTTCAACAGCTTAATCTTTCGGATGATCAACTTTCCACTAAACAGAGAAGATTATCAAGAAGAATACCTACACATAAAAAAAGTAGCTATATCCAACGGTTTCAACCCAAATTTAGTAGACAAAACAGTTAACAGACTCAACAAAGCTAAGAAAATAAAAGAAACCACCACCCTAGAACCTACAGGGGAAAAAGAGAAAAAACTTTTTAAAAAATTCACCTTCCACCCATCAGCCTATAACAAATTCCAAAAAATCTTCTCAAAACACAATATAACTCTTGCACATCAAAATAGGTTTAATATCAGAAATTTGTTAAAAGGCCCTCCCAAAAATTCAATCACTACCAAAGAAAAACCAGGAATCTATGAGATCAAATGTGAAACTTGCCCTAAAATTTATATAGGAAAAACAAAAAGAAATATTAACATCAGAACTAAAGAACATATAAGAAACATTAAAAATGGTGAAACAGAAAAATCAGCAGTGGCTTTTCATTTTTTGAATACTAGACATGACATCAATTTGGAAACATCTCTAATAAAATACGTTAATCACCCCATAGACCTTTCCGTATGGGGAAAAAATCTTCATTAACAAAAATCGTCATAGTGTCATGAATTTTGAAACTCCACTACCGGACATCTTTGACAAGTACATCACGCCATCTATTGACAATACGGAGAAAGAAGAAACCACTACAACTTACACTAATCGAGTATCAGCTGAGGATAGGAGCAAGAGCTCTTGAAACATGTCCTGTGAATAAACAGTATGAGTGAAGCAATGTGTCAATATATTCTCGATTCACTTTTGTACTAATTTGTGCTTCACTGTCCCTATGCTTCTTTCAAGTTTATACTTATATCAACTTCTTTCACGTTTCATAAGGATGTAATATATTTGTCTAAATTCTTTTAAAATTTCGATTGAAAAGATCTTTTCAGCTTAGAATTAAAAATAGAATACTACACAAATACAATTATTTGTAACAAAAAGTGGAAATTTTAAGAAAATTGTGAGATTGAGATTTGGCAAACACTTGTTTACATTCCAATGTGTAAGGAGTATGATAAAATGAAGCACAAAATTAATATAATTTTGAGTCGAACAAATACTCACTGCTCCATTTATTGCTAGTATCTACCTAGAACAAGTTTGGTTAGGATCTTCCTAACATCATCAGCTGTTGTCGACTAATAGACGTTGGTTTGGTGAACTCATTGGAGGTGACAGGTGCGTCTCTGTTGGTATCTTGATGGACTTGACGTTTGGGTTTTCATCAAAGGTAGTGTCGAAATTAAACAATTTTCTTTCATATTTCTTTATGAAGACTTTTTCCCACGTGGTTAATGCAGCTGGACCTTGGACACTTTTTAATAAGTGGATTTCTCGTTCTATATCATGATTCTCCTTCCAAAAATGGTACGCTACCGCCGATTTTCTTGCCAATCCAGAAGTTAAATTATTAAAAAAATTAAATGGTCTGATAGATTTAATGGTTGGGAATAAATACTTATTTAAAAAATACAAATTGCATATTGAAATACCGACAATCGATTCTATCTTTAAATTTATTTAATTTTCAGAGTTTAGTGGTACTGGCAGGAATGTAGTTTTTGTTACAAATAATTATATTTGTATAGTTTTTGTTGTTTCACTGTTACTAGCTTTACTTTTTATGTAATTAAAAATAGAATGTTTGCATTAATTTCCCAATTTTTAAAATATTTTTTTAGTGGCATGAAACATGGTGCTTGGGAAAAGCTATAGAGAACTCAAATGTTGCATTACCAACTCTTTTTAAATAGTTCCAGCTCTTATTTTAAATGCAGTACTCAATATATTTTAGTATTGTTTGGCTAGTGCTCATAAAGAACTTTTTTAAAAAGCAGGCATTGGATATTTCTTTAAAAATTCATTGCTGCTAAATGAAGATAATCAAAAAGATAGACCTAAAGAATAATGCAAGTGAAAAATGTTCTGTTAACTGGAATTAGATGTATTTATCCATGGAAACATTTTTGACATATATGCATCTCACTAAAGGAATTAATCTGACATCTAGTGCATTAATTCTATGTTGAGCAAAAGGGAAGAGTTCTAATTTTGATAGGCAGCAATATCATCAGGAAATGGTGAACTCATTTAACTCTCATCCTGATTGCAGTGTAATTTTATGACAGTGACAAGAATCATGAGAGGAAGTTAAATAACATTGAAAGCATAAAGTAGTTAAGTTAATGATATCTGAAAAGTGTCACTGGTTAGAATATTCCATTGTACATTCTCTGTGTGCAAGAAAGTTCTAAAATTTCCGTTACAATTCTGGCTTTAGAATCCAATATAAGCCAGAATTCCAGAATATCTAAAAAGTACCAATCAACATCCATTTTAACTTTTGCAGGAACTTTCAGAGGGTGTTTCATAGAAGAATGCAGTTTTGTGAATTAATGATTGAGCACATTAATGAAGTGTAATTTTTCTTAGATAAATTGTTTTTTCACAAATGAAGCCACATTCTGCAAGAATGGATTTGTCAAGACAGTTGCTGACAGTAAATCCAAAATGGTTGGAAGAGAACCACATAGAGTATCTTGGTTTGGTATTGTTCATATTATTGATCCTTTCTTCTTTAGAGAAATGCTAAATGCCAATCAATTCTTGGATTTGCTTTGAAATAAAGTAGTACTAGCCATCACAAACTTGTTCACATATCCATCAAATCATCAGCTACCCAGAGATAGGTTATTTCCAACAAGATGTCCAACAAGATGAAGCTTTAGCTGAATGGATAATATTTGTCAGCGCATGTCCTAGGTTTTTACACAATGACAGATTGGTAAGAGGTCACCTACAGCAGTTACCAAGATGCTAAGATTTGTTCTGTGGCCTTCTTTTTTAAGTCAGTGGTAGGTATATCAAAGAAAATCCAACATCGCTCCAAAGCATCAAATGATGGAAGTGGTACAGGATGATCCTCAAGTATGTTTTAAGTCATTCTTTAAATGGTTTCTGTAGCCAACTAACACATTTTGAAGCTATTGAGGGCTCTCAATTTGAACACACAATGTAGAAGATGAGCTAACATTGTTTTGTTTTTGCAAAGGGATTATTTTATTATTCAGTATACTTTCTGTTTTCTTGATTTAACAAAGTTAATTTGTAATTAACTAGTGTAAGTACTTTTTGAAAAGTTCATAATGCATATTAAAATTAAGCGACTGGACGGAAACCAGGAGATCCATGGTTCAAATCCTAGCTGACATTGAATTTTTCATGTTGACTATCTCTCTAAAACCTTAGCCCATATACGGCTAGTGTGAAGAAATAATTAATTTCCATCAGTTAAATTAAAAAGATGTATTGAATATTCCATTAAAAATAAAATTAGTGTTACTTCTGTTTACACCAGAAGTCCAAACAATTTGTAAGTTTTGAGATTAGTGTACAACTATCCCTATACATAGTTTCCTGTCCATGAACCACATGTTTCAAAAGATATTTAGGTGGCGTGTGGCTTTTAACTAATCCTGCATATCTCACAAAATTGAATGATTGTTATGCTAGTTTGACTTAAATATTCAACATTTAAAACAAATCCATGAATAAAGGTAATTGTTTAAATGGTTGTAAATAAAGGCATTGTTAAAAGTGAAGCTGATGTCATTTAGAATAACTTAAAATTGTCATACCTTTTTAAGTCTTTCAAAAAGGCAATTGCTTGATGATTTGTCATCTGTATAGACATAAATGTTACAATAACAGGAGTGATTACTGATTATTGAAATGTAGTATTTGATTATGCTTTGATAAGTATGTTAGCTCTTATAGAAGGTTGTATTAGAAAACTAAATGTGTATGTTATCTAAAATAAAAACAGGTTCCCTATTGAAAAATCAGGTTTGTTCTAGCAAGCAGCGCACAGCCTTGAATACATTACAAGCAAGCTGCATCAGCATTATAAAGCATACTTTGTGTTACTCATTTTAATTACAAATGCTGCCTCCTACATGGACACAACAAGGGCCAGTGGGAAAGTATATCTTCTTTACTTTTCTGTTTGTCCACCATCTAATTCTTTAACTAGCAAGGAGGTCACTGTAGCCTTAGTATGCCATGTAACTTATATCTTCTATCAAGAGTCATCCACTTTTTGTTGCATATATTTCCTGAGCATAAGCATATTGACATTAAATTTATTTAGACATAAAAATTAGGTAGTTCACTGACACAAAATATAGATAAAGGAAACCAGTAACACTAGGATTGTTTTGATATGATCTTGCAGTGGTATTATCAACAGAGGAGAAGAAGTAGAGAAAAAGAATTAGAATTATTTCTCATCTTTCTTCTACATACATTTTCATTGATTCATTGACATTTGTAACATTTCTTTCACACAATAACAAAATGACTTATTCACATCTAACATACCCTTCCTACCTGCTTGCCTCGAGTCTCAGTCTTAATACACATAACCCCTGGTTTTCTGTGTATTGATGACTCTCCTCTCCCTTGTATCCCTCGTTCTAGTTTTCCAGCCCTTAATTGTTAGCTATTCTTCATCAATCTTAACCATTTCTCTCTAACTTTCCCCAGGTATTCACCTATATTTCTTACATTCTTTTCTTTTATCAATAATATTTTCTTTATTATTAATACCTTCCCCCATCCCTAAAACTGTTCCACTTTTGTTGCCAAATTTGTTCTCTCCATATCTTTGTTTGCAATAAAGTGTACTATGCCAATCTGTATCCTCTTCTCCACACATTGGGCATTTCCCTGTATCCTTATCATATCTAATACCTTTCAAATTTCTAACTCCTGTCCTTGCCCAGGCAAATCCTTCTCGCCCTGACTTATTACACACACATATATGTACTTCTCCCTCCCCCACACTGTCTTTATTTCCCTATATGTCCTCAACGATCTTTTCTCCCTTACACTGGTAAATATAACTTGGCTGTCTAAATCTTCCAGCCTTAATTCTACCTCTTTCCAAAAGCCCCTATAATAATATTCCTTGTTTCTCCAAATATGTCCCATACCTATCTGTTCCATCAGTTCCCTTACTTTTTGCGCCCAAGACTCCCCATTTGCTTCTCATCTGTAAAAGAAAACATTCCTTGATAATATTGCTTTCCTGCAAATTGGCAACTCTGTATAAATATTTCAATGCCCTTGAGGCAATTTTAACCCTTGTTGAATGTCTTCCCAACTTTAATTGTGCTGCCCTATTAGATGAAGCTACTGGTAAGCCCAAAATATATTTACAAGCCCAAAATATATTTAATAACGTCCACCTCTTCCCATGCTTCATCCGCTCCCCATATCTCTACCCCATGCAACATCTTATTTACTACTATGGCAGCCATTTGACATTGTCAGGTAATTTCCTTAAACATGCTCTTACAATACTCATGGCCATTTTAACTTTTGCTAGAGCCAATTTTTTCTGTTCAGTCCATTTACCATCTCATCTCAGTCTTATCTCCAAATAATCAAATCTCTTTACAACCTCTATTTCTCTTCCATTTATGTGGTGGTAGCATGTCTGCCTCACGTTCAAGAGGTCCCGAGTTCGAATCTCGGTCAGGGTGAGTTACCTGGATAAGGTTTTTTCCAGGGTTTTCCCTTATCCTGAAAGACGAATGTCGGGTAACTCTAAGCTCTATGGACCCCGGGCTCATTTGAGCAATCATTTCACCCATTCCATTCGTCCAATATGACTTAACGTTAGAGGACGTAAATTACAAAAAAAAAAAAAAAAAAAAAAAAAAAAAAAAAAAAAAAAACCTTCCATTTATCTCGTATTTCTCATCTTTACACAGTCTATAACCTTTCTTAAAAACCATGATCTTCGTTTTCTTTTCGTTAACTCTCAACCCCCATGTTTGGCAATAACTACTTATGCTTCAATTGCCCTTCTCAGCCCTCAACAGATATAGAACCAACTACTAAGTCATCTGCAAATAACAACCCTGGGATTTCTTTGTTATGAATAATTGGTGAGTGAACCCTATTTTTAGCAATCTCCTCTAGAATATCATCTATAAAGGTTAAATAGCACTGGACTCAGTTTACATCCCTGTCTTTCACCCACTTTGCTCTCCATACAATCAGTTACTTTGAAGTAGAGAAATATGTTAAGTGTTACTGTTCTTTTTATGTTCCACTTATATGCTGCCTTGAACATCGGAAGTCATTTAATGCCTCTGGATTTTAAAACTACTCATGATTTAAATCATACTTGTTTAGTTCTTATTGCTTTTTGTCTTTCTTATTTTAATCACATATACCTTGCTTTACTGCCGAAATTATGTTGCTTCATATGTTGCTCTTAATTTCTAAACCAGCTTTCAAAGTGGCCACAGCCAAAGCAATTTCAATAGACAAGAGCTTACAGCAATGTACTTAAGGCAGAGTAATGGATTGTCTATCCATTCAAAGCCAAATGTTACAAATTTGAATCCTAGCAACTGTAGTCAAATATACCTTTTATAAAGGACATTTTGCTTCCTTTTCTTAGAAAAGAACTATAATTTTATTGGAAAATGCAATATTTTTACAATATAAAACATTAATAAATTCTTTTATTTTATAGTTGGAGTATCATATAAAATT
Source organism: Mantis religiosa (assembly GCA_030765055.1). Taxonomy (NCBI): domain Eukaryota; kingdom Metazoa; phylum Arthropoda; class Insecta; order Mantodea; family Mantidae; genus Mantis; species Mantis religiosa. The sequence continues at coordinate 158,839,852 of CM060953.1, read as the reverse complement.
AAAAAAGCCATTAAAAACAAGAAAATTAATAGAAATACCTTTCTGTCCAATATGCTGTAGGCACAAAGAAGTAAATTTTAAACTCTGCTTAAAATGACACAGAAAATGCAATCCTCTCCATCCTGAGTATAATCTGTTCAGTATATTTTTTTCTAGTAGTGCTCTTAGTAACCTTTTGTAGCTGAATATCCACAATTCAAAAGCTTCCAGTTTTCTAAATTATAAAAATGTAATGTATACAAAACTTTTCACCATCCTCTTCCTTAATTTTTTAATTTTCATCAATTGTAGATGCAATTTTTAGACTTGTTGATGGAGGTGCGGAGTTATTGAGACTTTCTGGCCAAAAGTATATCAGCTTAAAAAGAAAACTTGAGTATTATAAAATTTGTAGAGATGTATTATTACTTTAATATAACAAATATTGAATTGAAAATGCAGCCATATGCTTTTGAGGTCAAAGAAAATATGTGAATAAACCAACCACAAATAATTTTTATATTAATTTTGACGTCACTGTTACTAAATTCCTCCAAACACACATTAAATATGTGAATAATATATTTTGACAAAATGACAACACAAGGTTGCACTACTCACTTCGTTACCAAAACAGCACAGTGCTAACTTATTTTTCACTTCTGCAAATACAGAGTAAACACATCAGTTTAATGATTGTTTCTTTTTTCTATGTTGCACACTAACTCGTGCTGCTCAAAATTTCTCAATGCTCGCTGTTCAGACTTTTAACACATAAGCTGCTTGCCAACTCTCACATCTGAACTAGCCAACTCACTCACTACTGAACTGAACTTCTAGGCTGGCTTTTGGCTATCTTTTAAAGTCAGTGGGTGGTGGAAAAAATGTTCTGGAAACCAAGTCTTTCAAATATCCTTGATAGAATATTCTGGAAGTTGTCGCTTTTCAATTTCCCAAAATCAAACTATCTGGAACATCGACACAGCACATCAAAGAGGCACATATTTTTGGCTCATAGCTTCAGAGCTGTACTTGAATGTAGTATTTTTTTTTCTCCCTCATTTCAGTGGCAACTAACAAAGGTGGTGGACTGGGGTGACTCATACTTAATCCCTTTACGGTAGGCATTAGCAACCCCCATGGAATTTTCTAAATTCCATAGTAATGATGTTGCACTTGTGAAAAATCCACAATTGCGTATTAAATTAATGAGACTGCGATGAAATGTGGTTAGGGAAATGCATGTGGCAGAAAGGAAAATTGAAAATCAGTGCTATAGAAAATGCAAGGGAAAAAATATTTTCACTTAGAATAGCATTCTTTATCCAGAAGAATCTATGCACTAACTGCATCAAAATGTTCTAATTACAACCTATTGAAGCATTTGGAAGCATATAAACCTGTCTCTATATCATAGGTGGTAGTGTGTTTCAAGGGGTCCCAAGTTCAAATCTTGATCTGGGTGAGTTATCTGGAAAAGGCTTTTTCCCTTATCTGAAAAATGACTGGGATAATTATAAGCTGTGGACCCTGGACTCATTTGATTATCATTTCACTCATTTCATTTATTTTATATGACTAACCAGTTAAAGAACATTAATTTAAAAAAATCAGTGTGCACTTGGTTATTTTATCTATCACAAATTTACATACATGTCATTATTATTATTATTATTAATATCATCATCATCATTATCACTATTATTATGGTATTCAAATAAAATACTGTTGCCAATTATTTATTGTGTACTTTTAGAAATGAATTTAAACTAAGCAATAGTTAGATGCAGCATATGGAAGCAGCTTTCAGGTGCTTGGTTGGGCTAAGTTCTGTCATGGTGGTAGGGGGGACCCTAACTTTCAAGTCAATGAGCTACTTAGGAAGTAACACAGAATATTTTGAAATGGATAATGCAGTGAAAAGTGTTCAATTTTATATTTTAATCAGCTTTAACTATTTCTTTAGTAAGTCTTGTGTTTTCTAATTTATAAAAAACTATACTAAGTTTTGTACAACTTTATATAAAATATATTACAGTCAAAATCTGTGGAACTATTTCTGATAATGAAAATGAAATGCTTTCCATGTATGAGGTATTCTGGTTGGTCAATTTATCTAAATTCAAATAGCAAGTTCAGTATTATCCAAATTTTGATAAATGTATTTTTTTTAGTCACCAATTATTATAATTTATTCAGTCCTTTCAGTTTCTCCACTATTTACATAAACATATAGGAAAACTGGCTTTATTCCACTTAAAAATTTAATGTGAAGATTTCACCAGACATACATGTTTCGAGGACCATGAATAAAAAAGAATACAAATTTAGAAACATCTGTGCACACACATGTTGTATATACTTCTGCATATGTGTGTATATGTGTGTGCATGTGTGCAAGTAAAGATATGATATACATGCACATCTTTTTGAAAAAAAACTTGTTTTGTGGATTCAGGAGGCCTCAGAACGTGTATTTCAAATGACATCTCAAATTATTATTTTGTTGAAATACACATCCTCTTTATAGTTAGTAGTACTGAAAGTAAGCAAGTGATGTTTTTAATAAGCTTCTTCATATTAAGAAGTTTATAAAAAGCTTCTTTTTTTTTTTTTTTTTTTTTTTTTTTTTTTTTTTTTTTTTTTTTTTTTTTTTTTTTTTTTTTTACAGTTTGTTCATGTCCTTTTCTTCATTTAAGGCTTTCCCTTTTATTTCCAACTCTCTTGCTTATCTTTGTCTTTTCTGATGTACAGCTATGAGCAAAATATATTTCTTAGCAAATTTCTAACTATAGATTATAAAGTATAAGGTCTAAGTAGAGCTAAATGCATTTGCCTGTTAAGTTATATAACTTCTTTTTCATTGAATAAACTATGGCATCATTTATGTTCTTGCACTGAACACATGCGAATTTGATTGTGGGAAGTTTGTTTCACTTGACTGCACTACTTGTTGGTAAGAGATGCAGAGTTCATAAGGAAGGACAATGTAACCTGTGTGTTATGTAAGATTGCATCACAAACCCTTCACCAAAATAGCACCGTACATACGTCAAGAGTGTGCTATAATTAGAACTGGCAGAGAGTTGATGTTCAGTCTTAAGTTGAACTTTTTGTCTTTTTACCTTGAGAAAATTTAATAGGTCACAGTTGTTTACATATTTGTGATGGGAGAATGGGTTGATATAGCAAGTTTGTGTATAATAGAAGCTCAAATGCTCTTAGAATGTGTATATGTTGCAAGAAGTGACATAAAGAATTGAAATGTACTTTTAAGTTGTAATTACTCCATCTTTTGTACATGGAATCCTCCTCGAAAGAAAAGGCAATTTAAAATTGAAAAGTATGATCACCAAACATTTTAAAGGAAACAGTTAATTTTTCTTGTTCTTAACATGGCTCTTATGATTTAAAAAAATATATGTATGTATGAGATATTTAATGTTTTGAATTTTCTGTGAAGTCCTCTTCATATCGGTTGAATTTGTTTAACTAGGAAATAATATGTGGACAAAAACTTATTACAGGATAGACAAAGAATACATTAAAATCAACATTTAGTTTTGAATGTATCTTTTCATAATGTTAGCCATTCTTAAAAATATTCAATGATGCATGCTTAAGTAGTCATTCAACAGAAAAATTGTGATCTTTTTTCTTTCTGTTGCAGAAGATATAGGAATGCTTTCCCAAATGTTTTATGTAGCTAAACCTTTAATGCTTAATTTGAAACCATTCCAAGAAAATTGCCCTATATGCAGATGATAAAATTATGTGGCATACCCACAAAGCACAAAATATTAAACAATTAGAAACGATAGCACAGTCATCTCTAGAAAATGTGAAATAATGGTGTTCAAGAAATCTCATGACAGTAAATATAGAGAAAACGATTATTGTCCTTAACCAGAAAACAAATTGAATTGAATTTACAATATGACAATACTGCTTTAGAAAGAACAGATAAAGCAAACTATCTTGCAGTAGTTTTTGATAATAAACTAACCTGGAAAAATCATATAGACTATGTAGGTGAAAAAGCTACAAAAAGATTTAAACTACTGAAAAGATTAGCTGGCACTAAATGGGGCAGTTCCTGGAAAACGTTGAATACAACTTACAACACTTACATTAAACCAGTGATAAAATATTGTGGAGATGTATTAACATCACCATCTAATAAAGGAGAACTCAAATGCATACAAAATCAAGTTCTTAGTATAATAACCGGAGCAATTAAAACAACTACGATAGAAGCACTGCAGACAGCTACCTCTAACCACTGAATTTAGAACTGGAAACTAGCTATTTTACAGTATGAGAAAATTAGATCTTCAAATTTCAATAAATGGTACAATAATTTAGATGTAAATAAATTGAAAACACAATCTGGATTCATGCAAGAAGTTAATGAACTTGAAAAAAGATTGGAAATAACAAAACAAAGAGAAAATCTTATTGATTGCATCAATCCTACTGAGATTATTACAATTGAACATCAGTTAAATATAATACATGAACTCAACAAAAAAGATATTAATCCTGTCATAGCTAAAACCCTTACACTAGAAACTCTAAAATAACCAACTCAAGAATGGACACATATATACATACACAGATGGTTCCCTCTCTGATACCGATGATGGAGCTGGAGCAGATGTTTTCCAGTTCTTTTCCTTTTATAGAAATATAGGAAGAAATACCACAAATTTTTATGGAGAAATAGAAACTGAATTTATCACCACAAAATATATTTCCTTGGCTAAATAAATGCAAAACTGTAGTTATTCTTTCAAACTCAAAGGCTGCTATACAAGCAATAGTAACACTCCCTCAAATGGAAAAAATTAAAGAAATACAAAAGATGATTCAGCAAATTGGTAAACTAGGGAAACAAATTGTATTACAATGAATTCCATCTCATTGTGAGGTAGATGGAAATTAAAAAGCAGGCTTTTTGGCAAAGAAAGGAACCAATAAAAAAACTATTGTAAAATTTCCTTATGAATTATTCAAACGTGCTGTTAAAAGAAAAATAGATAAAAGCTATTTATATAAAATAACACAAGAAAATAAAAACTCAAAATGGCTACAAATTGCACAATACCCTAAAATAATTCCATAACTACCAAGACAATCAGCTGTTGTCATCTTTCGTCTCATAACTGGACATGATTGTCTCAATAACCATCTTTATAGGACTTTCAAGCTCACCTTTGCCTACTGTGTACCAGAGAAGAAATTATTAATAAGGAACATTTAGAATCATGCCAAGCTTTGAAGACGTGTCCTGACATTGTCACCAAATACTGGGAGGTTAGAAGGAGAATGATTTGGTGTCAATTCTTGAGCATTATACACACAAACACACACATTTTGAATTTATTGTATGTACATAATGGCATGATGGCGGTGGTACAAGCCGATACTGAAAGTGATATCTCGGTTTTTACTGATTTTAATCAAATAACTGATCTTTTCAATGACAAATCACGTACAAATCCAACACTCAACACCGGCCACAGCAATGGAAATGAAGGTTCTAATTTTGTGAACAATATAGGCGTGAAGAATAAGAATGATTGCTGTAGAAAATCACGTGAAAATGTGGCGTCACTTCACCATATAATCGAAATAATTAACAGAGATTTGAAGGAAGCACGATGTGAAATAGAACGCCTAATGGAAGAAAATAAACAACTGAAGCAAAATTACGTAGGTAGCAGTAAGAATAGAAGAGAGAATGAAGAAAACACGCCCGTGAATAATAACCTAAGTGCAAGGGATGTAAAGGTTAGTCGAAATATTAACAAAGTGGTGAAAAGGAATGAACTGTACACTGAGAACAGAAGCATGCAGAATACCAACGAAGGAATCGACTCAAACAACAGCTGTGATGTCCTGAAAGAAGCTGGAATAGAAGATGAGACCGGCGTTTTAGAAACAAAGAGATACTACGCAGCGAGGGAGTATGATGATCGAAGCACACCGGTATCTGGGACAATGTAATGTAATGTAATGTAATATTTATTGAGGTACTAAGCTTTTACAATTTTTGGACTGCCCTCTGTTTTGGCCCAGGCCACTGCTACACAGGACAGTCCATTAAGTATGTTTACAGACATGTTACAATATGTATTATTACAGAATAGTCACTTATTATTCCTTCTCTCTTTTTACAGTCCACACCCACTTGTTTTTAACCTTACTTAAAAACTGACCTATGTTATTATAATTTTTACTTAAAACCTTGATTAAGCTGATTCTCCTATTCATTTTTGATATTTGACATTCTTTCCTCCACATCTCTGTTTCCTTACAATCAAACAATATATGTTTTATATCCTCTTTATCTCCACACAATGGGCACTCGTCTTGTGGGTATCCATTTCTTTGACCTCTTAATCTCCATATCCCTGCTCTTAACCATGCTAACCCCTTTCTTTCTTCACTGTTAGTGCTATCTATATACCTCTCCCTCCCCCAACTATTTTTCAATTGAATATAGAAAACAAGTGATCTCTTCTGTTATTTGACTAAACAGTTTCTGGATCTCCATGTCTTCAAATCTTATTCTAGCCCCTTTCCAAAAACCTTTATAATTAGTTTCTCTCTTTCTCCAAATATCACCCATACCATTATTTTCCAAATTATTTCGTAAATTACTTACCCATCCTTTATTTGGTAAACTTAGTTCTTGATACTTCAAGCATTGTTTCAGTATATTATTGCAATACATATAATACTATCCACTATCACTTTATCTTCCATTATAATCCAAAGCACTTCCTTACAGCTAGACCATGTTTCTTTTATTGTTTTACTCAATTTATTCTTGATAAAAAACCCTAGTCCTCCTGATGGTCTCCCCCTCTTTGCATACATTTCCCCTTTTCTTCCTAAATAATTAAAGTTCATTAATTTGATTTCTTCATCTTTTAACCACGTCTCTACCACTGCTAGGTAATCCAAATTCACCAATATATGCTGTATGGAACCTGTGCTGATTTTATTTTTTAACCCTTCACAATTCCAAAACCCTAGCTTCCTTATTATTTGCTATTGTGAACCTGTTCTCCCCCTGGAAAATGCATCCAGATTATTCGTTATCCTTTGCTCCATACCATCCATTTTGCTGATTTTCTCCACCAGTTCTGCTAGGATTCCCTGTATTTGCTCTGGGCCTGGGTTTTGCTCAATTCCAGCTATCAGTAACATCATTAGAATTATGATTATCAATAGTAATCCCTCCATCTTACTGCCTTCCATTCCTTTTTTTTGGAATAATATTTGCCTGAAGAGTCCAATTCTTGCTCTGTAAACTGTGATTCCTACACCCATTGCTGGTTGAGTCACTTTTGCTCTCACACCTCAGGAGCACACTGTCACACGTCCTCCTCCTTCCACTGCTCACTTAGTACTCCATCTGGGACAAAGAATTTCAATGCAGCGAGGGAATTCGAAGATGGAAGTGCGTCGATATTTAGACCAGATGAAACAATGTACGATAAAAAAACGGCAATTGTGATCGGTGATTCGCTAGTGAGGTATACTGACAAATTTATAGACGAAGAAGCTACAGTGTATTGCTATCCTGGTGCAAAAATTCAACACCTGAAGCGGGAACTTTTAGAGAATAAAGACGACCCTGATGTTATAATAATTCATGCAGGAACAAATAATATCATTACAGCAAAGGATCCAAATGAGATTATGGAGGAAATGGAACAGCTTGTGGAAGTGATTAATGAACTATTCCCTCGAGTAAAAGTGTGTATCAGTGGAGTGTTGAGACGTCGGGACGAAGACCCCCGATACATTGATGCAATAAATTCTGTGTTAGAATGGGTGTGTGAACAAAAGAACTGTATATTTATTGACGGAAACTCATGGATCACAGATAGGGATCTTGGGAGAGATGGACTTCACTTAAATAGAAGGGGTTCACTAATTATTGGTAAATTGTTTAATAGATACATTGCATGCTGCAAACCAAAAAACTCATATTAAATGGTAGTTGTGATCTTATAAAGTTAAGAGCAATATCTAATATTAATAATAATTTTGGCAGAGTAAAATATAAAGCAATTAAGGATTCCAAACAAATAAGAAATTATAACAAATTAAATGATGACTGCAGAATGTATTGTCATGCAAAATATGAGTCAAGTATTAGCAAAATAACAGACATAAATGACTTGAGTATAGTGTATCATAATGTACAGTCCCTTGGCAATAAGCTTCTTGAAATTGAAATTTTCTTAAACTCAATGGAAAATATTCAGGTATGTTGTTTTACAGAACATTGGATTAAAAAAACCTGCATTAGCCTAGATTCGCATATCTTTTCAAACTTTATAGTTGCAGACTTGTTCTGTAGAGAAAACTACACACATGGGGGTACCATGATTGCAGTAAAAAAAGGAATCAAATATAAGAGGTATTTAAAAACCAATATGCTAAATGAAGAACTGATATTTGAACACTCTATAATTGATATACAGGAACTAAAATTATTTATTGTATGTATCTATCGCTCTCCAAATGGGTGTTATGCTACTTTCCTAGATAAACTTGAGAGTTTGATTAATACACTCCAAAAACACTCTCGACAAATCTTTATATGTGGAGACTTTAATGTTGACTTCTTAAAAGACAACCCATCAGTACATAAATTAAAAAACTTACTAGCATTGTTCAATCTCTCAAATGTAATTAGTAACCCCACAAGATTAACTTTACAGTCAAATACGGCAATTGATGTTATAATTCTAGACAAATCTATCATTACTGTCAAGCTGGAGAATATTAACACTGGTTACTCAGATCATAATGCTATTGTATCCAATTTAACAAACTTTAGGACTAATAATGCTAAAATAACTCCCCAAACATGTTATAAAAGGGTATTTTCTACTGCAAATATTCAATATTTCAATACGCTCTTAAACCTTGAAGACTGGACTGATGTCTACAATGAAAAAAGAATAGATGAAAAATTGCAAAAGTTTTTACTGACATTTTTGCATAATTTTAATACAGCTTTTCCTTATACAGTTGTTAAACAGAAGCAAACTAGTAAAAGGAAGAAATGGATAACAAAGGGAATTATTATCTCTAGCAAAAGAAAACGCTATCTAAATCAGTTGAGTAAAGTAAACAAAACTGAAGCATTTATAGAATATCATAAGAAGTATAAGCAAATATATAATAAGGTAATAAAAGCTGCAAAAAAGCAATATATAGATACTTGCATTTCAAATTCGTCGAATAAAAATAAGACTATCTGGAATATAGTAAAAAATGAAAGCACTAACAACATGGTCAGAACTAGAGACAAAATTACTTTAATAGTTGATAATACAAAATTAGATAATCCTGCTGAGGTATCAAATATCCTTAATAAACACTTTATTAGTGTTGCTGATAGAGTACCTTTGACTCATCCCAATATAACAAATACTCCTATCAAATTAATCAGAAACGATAAAAGTGTATTTCTCAAACCAGTAACTTCTGAGGAGATTCTTAAAATAATACATTCAAAAAAGAACACATTCTCTGCTGGATTTGATGATGTACCAGAGTGTATAATCAAATCTTGCAAAGAATATATAGTAGCACCATTAATGGATATATGTAATTGTTCTATATCAACAGGCAAATTTCCTAATGTCTTAAAATTAATAAAAGTTGTACCAGTATTTAAGAAGGGAGATACAAAAAATGTTGATAATTATAGACCTATCTCAGTTCAATCGGGGTTTTCAAAAATCTTGGAAACTGTTATGTTCAACAGGATATCTCCTTTTCTTGAAAAATATGTATTCAGTGATAAACAAAATGGATTTAGGAAAAATAAATCAATTTCTAATGCACTATACTCCTTTATGAAACAAACATTAGAAGGGTTTGATGCAAATAATTATACTATTGGGATTTTTATGGATTTGTCTAAGGCATTTGATCTGGTTAACCATAATATTCTATTATCCAAACTTGAAGCCTATGGTATAAGAGGGGTATCTCATGATTGGTTTGAATCCTACCTTGAGGGTAGAAGACAGTATACTGTAGTTAATAATGAATTAAATGGTCATAATATTAATTCCAATATTGAAATTGTGAGATGTGGGGTTCCACAGGGTTCTATCCTGGGACCACTGCTTTTTCTAGTATATATTAATGACCTTCCACTTAATATTCCCCATGCAGAAACTATTCTATATGCTGACGACACTAATATAATTATCAAAGGCTGCAATAATTCTGAATTGCAACATTATGCTAATACTGTGATGACAAATATGATGCATTGGCTAACTAATAATAAATTACTACTTAATATTAAAAAGACACAAAGTATGCATATTTCACTATCAAATAGAAATGAAGCTAATATAGCTCCTGTAATCGCTTTTGGCAATGAGGTAATACAATATACCAATGAAACAAAATTTTTGGGGGTAATTATTGACAAATTTTTAACCTGGAAGCCGCATATTCAGTATATTACTGCAAAAATTAATAAAGCCCACTACATAATATCAGTGCTAAGGAAAATTTGTAATACACAAACATTAATGCTGATTTACTATTCATATGTGCAGTCTTATCTTGCATATGGTATCTTTATCTGGGGATCAGCTACCGAAATAAAAGATTTATTTGTAACACAAAAGAAAATAATAAGAAGAATGTTTAATCTAAGCAAAAGGACTCATTGTATGAAATATTTTAAGGAAAATAATATACTAACTCTGCCATGTCTGTATATCTTAGAAACCGTATGCTTTATAAACAACAACATACAATATTTTCAAACAAATAACACTATTCATGAACATTATACTAGGAATGGTGCTAAATTACATATACTGGGATCAAGATCAAATAAAAAACTTAACTCAGTACTTCATAAAGGGGTTCACATGTATAACTTAATCTTAAAGAAAATCGAAAACAATGATAAGAAAAGATTCAGAAGAGATGTGAAATCATTTTTAATAAATCAGTGCTTCTATAGTACTCAAGAGTTCTTTGAATATTTTAGGTACCAGATTAAGTAGAGTAAATGATTACATAAGAATAATTTTATGATACTAATGGTTGACAATTCATGTAAGTTTTCTGTATTTGTTGACATTGATACAATTTAATCTGATTATTGCATGTAGAATTAATTCTGTATTTTCTGAATTTCTAGTTTGTATTGTTTGTACTGTATCTTGAAAAAGCAAATATTTCTGTACAGAAATTAAATGCTAAATAAATAAATAAATAAATAAATAAATAAACATTTTAGCTAGCACCTTTATAGCTCCAGCCACCTCTATTGTGTAGGATTATTACAAATGATTGAAGCAATTTCAAAATTTGCTGTAGCTATATTTCACATTGCCATGAAATGCAACAATCACATAAAAAACTCATTGCTTTGTATTGTTGCAATCACACTTCAGATTTCTGCCACAAGAGCATAGCAGCGAGCATTAAGTGAAGATGGCAAACGGTTCCAAGCAATTATGTAAAAGGTTCCTTGTTTAAGCATATTCCATAAGCAAACCTTCTAGAACAGTGAGTTCCCATCGACAGTGCTTTTGATAGGATTTACTGAGCATCGTTTCCTCCAGGTCTGATCCATTGTTTTCTCAGTGTTGTGTTTAAGAATTTACGAACGACATGATGGAAGTTCAGTGGATTGTTCTGAAGTGTCTTCCAATTTTTTCATATCAGATGCTTTTTTTTAAACAATGAATGAAATGGGTGAAATGATGCTCAAATGAGTCCCAAGTCAATAGAACTTAGAGTTGCCTGGCATTCCACTTTCAGAATAAGGTAGGGCCCCCCCCCCCCCCCCGAATAAAACCTTATCCAGATATCTCGCCCGGACTGAGATTCAAACTTAGGGATCTCTTGAATGAGGTAGACAGGCAATACCTACACTACAGAGGTAGTTGTACTGTTATGTGAGTCATGTTCAAGTACAGCATAAGCTTTTTTGGTACCCGACACTATTTTGACTAACTGCTGCACTCTAGTGGAGTAACCTGAAGTGCAGCTGCAGCAAGACAAAACTGAGGTTTATATAACATGTCAATATAACTGCGGGGAATTTATGAAATTAAATCATTTGAAAAACCTTGTATTTATACCCCAAAGTTTTGAAAAGAAAATGCTGTAAATGGAATTTAAGTTCCATATGTAAAGCTGTTCTTAAAAATAAATAATTTCTACACCTTTGCCATATAAGCCATCAAATTTTAAAACATTCAATGTCAATAGGCATTTGAAGTTTTTCAGGTCATTCAACTATTATTCAACTATAATGTACTATCTGTATATGGTTAGCATGAAAAAATTGTTACAAAATTATCCTAATTATCCTAACAAAATTATCATAATTTTGTATCAGTTTCAATCAAATTTGAAATGTATTGGCAAGCTTTAAAATTTAAATTTGTAAGGTATGTGATTTTCAGCAATCCGGAGTGATGAAGATTTTTTATCACACAATTTATAGGTTAAATTTGTGCAGTTAAATACAGCATTTGGAGAACAAACCTTAATTGTGAAATTATAGTCAATGTACTCTTTATATCCATGTCAAACTGAATGCAATTAAATTGCTTTTAAAAAAAAGTTATAATCATTGCAAATTTCTTTACAGATTGATTTCATTATACCCCAAATTTTATGTCTGAACCTAAACATTTTGAATGCCTTTGCAGATGTATGGTGGGATGCGTGGCATTAAGGGGCTGGTGTGTGAAACGTCGGTACTGGATCCAGACGAAGGAATCCGTTTCCGAGGTTATTCCATCCCAGAGTGCCAGAAGCTGCTGCCTAAGGCAAAGGGTGGCTCTGAACCTCTACCTGAAGGCCTCTTTTGGTTGCTTATTACAGGAGAGGTTCCTAATGAAGCTCAGGTAAAGTATGGGATGTTTAAGTTGATGGCTAGAACCTATGTTTTCTTTGTACCTTTTAGTTGGATATAGAATTGGTTTACTCTTACAGGTGAAAGCAATATCTAAAGAATGGGCTAACCGGGCTGCCCTGCCATCACATGTGGTGACAATGCTGAATAACTTCCCCACCACCCTACATCCTATGTCACAATTCAGCAGCGCCATCACTGCACTTAACTCAGAGAGCAAGTTTGCCAAAGCTTATTCCGAAGGAGTCCACAAGACAAAGTACTGGGAGGTAAGTTCATAACTGAACTACAGGCATGGAAAAAATTTACATAACTTATATTTTGTGGGGCGAGCATACATGCACACGCGCGCACACACACACACACACACACACACACACACACACACACACACACACACACACACACACACATGCACGCACACACACACGCATGCACAGGATGCAGATATACAAAATAAATTGCACTAAAGCATTCATTTGAGTACTTTTATAAAAATTTGTTCTTTTCTTGGCTTCCGGGTGCTCTGCATCCTTTTGGCTTCCATATCATATTGACCCCAAATGCAAGACAACTTCACATTGGAGAAGCAACCAATAGGATTGCAAGTGGGCAGGTACATAGAGGCAAACCAGAGTATAATAGCAGTGACCATTGGAAACATTTGCAGTACCCAGTGAAGTAGCCTAACGTAGTTTACGGCAAAATGCCAACATGATTTTAAGCCAACGGGACGCAGACCACATCGGAAGCCAAGAAAAGAAGTAATTGACAAAGGCAAAAGTATATATAGCCATTTAACTTTTATAACCAGTTGTAAAACTAATGTTGATCATAGAAAGTAATTTGCTCAATAGTACAATAGTTAAGTGTGTGGTAGAATCTGTTAGTATGTTTTTGAGGTGACTCAAGGATTTGGACATTATAGACAGGAATGCAAAATTTGCAGCTTAAAACTTTATAATTCTTTAATAAGGATCTAATAAAACATCTTACCTCAAAAAAATATGTGCAATATTTATACTGAATTGAACTACAGCTATAGAAAAAACTAATGTATCTTTTAATTTCTCTCTACCTGGCTTATCTTGCTTTGCTTACATATGCAATATAGTTGGTAGCTGTTGCAGCAAGCTGTTTTACGGGTTAATAAAAATGCACCATCTGCCTGTCCTCTCTTAGTGCTATGGTACTAAAGGGTTCTTCTGTGTTTTCTTCTGTGGACTGCATGTAGCACATAATTTCTTTTTCATCTGTTAATAAAGTTTAATCAATACATAGTGGTTACTTATTTTTAATATACATTTCATACGTGACATTCAGTAAAGTTTATAATGGAATAACTATTATAGTCTTTCTTTACTTAACTGGAATGTACTGCACACGAAACCATGTGATCTGCAGAAGAATGTGCAAATGTATCACAGGTTCTCTTTTATGCATCATATAGCACTTGACAATGGATGAATATGCACACAAAGACGTACACAAAAGGAAGTCTCTCCTTACACTAGTAAGTGTAGCAGCTTACTTGAAGCTTCAACTCATTTTGGTCCCTGCATCTGCAGTGTACAGGAATGGCTGAAATTATTCAGGGAAGGAATTGAATGCTATTATCCTTTGCAATAAGAAGACATGTGTCTACCTCCAAAGTAGATGCAGCCTTAATTGCAGTAATAGAGAGGAACTCTTTTCAAACTGCTTCTAAAATGAAGAAACATTTACAGTCCTCTGGATCAGCTCAAACAGCTCTGTGCCATTTACATGTAGCTTGCATTATCAACTAAAAAGCAACATCTGATGTATGATCACGATTGTTTAGCTTGTGTTTCCTGAGGAAAATATCTACCATGACTGGAATAATGTGATATTCTTAAATGGAGGCCTCATTTTCTTCCACATACAAGGAAAAGGTGACTGTCTACCAACCAAGGTGTCCCAGTACAATGCAAAAGACACAGATTTACAATTTCATCAGAGTTGTGTATTTGTATCTTGATGGTGCTGGATGTTAAGTGACAGTCTAGGTGTATTGTGGAAGCTTGACAGTACATTGGACAATGACCAGTACAGGGTAATAGTTGAATATTTTGATAAGTTCAGATATCCAAATGAAATTGATTTGTACAGCATAAACATCCTGTTCTCACATATTGAAAGAATTCAAATTGACTCCCAGAGAGGCAGAATATCAGTGATATTTAATGTATTTCAAATGGGAAGAATTCTGGACTGCTGTGAATCAGATGCGTTAACATGCTCAGCATTGCCACCTTGTTACCCCCACTCTTTTCATATTACCTATTTTTCTATTCCAACCTAACTGCCAATGGCGCATCCATATATCTAAGAAGGTCATTTACACCAAGAGACAATTTGTTATTGTCTTCATCGTCCGAGTATTGCAAATTTATGATGATAGACTCCAAAATCTCGTCACATGCTATTTGTTTCCAAAAGTATTTTTTTTTTTGGTTTATCTGCATGTCTCACACAAGTTTTCCTAGTCTTGTTTGTTACCTTGTCAATTTCTTCATAAATAAATCATTCAGCATTAGTCAGTTTAAAAGTTTAATTTCTATTTGCAACATAATTCGAGCCCATTTTAACTCAATAGGATTATACTGGCAGTGGTAATGGGGAAAGCGGATTACCTCATGTCATTTCAATTAGAAGTTGATCCAGCTGATACACTTTTCCCTGGTTTATAAATGGAAGAACTGAATAATACTGCTTTGAACTCTTTAGAGTGAATAGAGATTACAAACCATTACGAATGTGACAACTCATGTTTCTGCAAGCAGCATTCTACATGTCAGCAGGAAGTGTACTGTTTGCTCTCTTTCAAACTTAACAAACACCTTGGCTTAATCAGAGTAATTCTTTTTATCAAGTAATGTCAGACATTTACATTCCAGTTCTGAGTAATTACAAATATACATGCATACATGTCAACCAATAATGATGTACATTACAGTGTTTACATCGCAATGCATTGTTTATAATATATTGGCACTGCATTTGTGTTAGGAAAACTATTTGAGCTAAAAATATGGGGATTTTATGGTTATATTAGAAACATTACTCTCTGACATCCTCATGGATTACTTTTTGCAAAATCTGAATTTTTGTCTTAGTGCAAATAGTATTTATTGGAGATGGATTTAGTTGTCAGTTGTCACCCACCACTTATGTGGAATCAAGTGAGACAGCATGGCAGCACTCCGATTGGTTGCTCACCTGGTAGCATTCAAGAACAAACATCCCATTTGAAACACACAATAGTTTCCCAGTTCACCAGCTGTTGAAAATATGTGAGCTGTGTTCTTTGTTCATATTACTGCAGGGTTTTAATTTAATCTATGCCTCAAAGACAGGGCATACACTCCACATTAATTTTGTTTCAAGTGTTTTAGGTTTAGAAAGTTAATTTTTATTTATTTCTTTAGTTAAGGCATACAAAGTTCTCCAATCAACATGTGCAACTTAGGAATGTTTTTGTTCAGGCTATACATATAAAATTCTTTAAAGTATTCCATCCATTCTCCTGGTTTTATACTGGGTACTGTTACATATTTGTATGTACTGATTTTATAGTCTTCCATACCTCATTCAAGTTATTTAAAGTCCTTATCAGTTTCCTTTCATTTTCTCCAATAGTGTCATAAATTTCTCCCTTGACAAAATGCTTCCTTTGATTCTTTGTTTCCCAGTCCCTTCCATTTAACCAGCAACTGTTTTACTTGTCTTTTTGTTACTCTATGTTCTTCATCAACCAACCCTTCTCCCTTTTATAGCCCTCTTTCTCATTTTCAGTCCAGATATTTGAAGGAACATTTTTCCTCTCCTGCAATAAAGTATTACAAAATATGGTACGTATACCTTGTCTGTTTGCAGCATGTGTATGAAGATGCGATGGATTTGATTGCCAAGCTTCCAGTAGTAGCAGCAACAATTTACAGAAATACATACCGAGATGGAAAAGGTGTGGGAGCCATTGACACGAATCTTGATTGGAGTGCAAACTTCTGCCAGATGTTGGGCTATGACAACCCTGAGTTTACTGAACTTATGAGGTTATATCTCACAATTCATAGGTGAGAGGTGGTTGAAATAAAATTCTGCATAGTTTAACAAAAATTATGGGGCAATGCTTGTGTGTAGTTCAGAAAAATTACTTCATAACCTTTAGATGGAAAAACTAGATAGTTATTTTGGTTCTTGTCAATGTTATCTGTTTTGCTTGATTTCTTGGGAGTGACTTAATATGAAGATAAATTATGATGAATTATATTCAGCATTTGTTTTAATGTAATGTTTTAAGCATCTTGAGAATTTTTGAAATATTCTTACTGCAAGTATTTTAGGAGAAAACCTTGAATGACTGAATGAATGGTTTATCTTCTTTGGTGGAATGGTTTATTTCCTTTTTCATAATTACAATCATTAATTACGTTTAAGTTTAATGCTATGCTCTTAAACTGGTCCCATCCAGCCCTTCCCTGTCTAATTTACTGTAGTAGTTCATTATATAAAGAAAAACTTTAAATAGGACAATTCCATGGTCATGAAATTCTGTGTGGTACCATGTTGGTTTGAAAGAAACAATATATCTAACAGCAGAATAAAATGTAACCAGAACTGTCTGGTAAAAATAACCAGAACTGTCTGATTATTATTAGAACATTTTTTACATGTTTTAAAGTATGTCATCCTCAGCTATTATCGATTGTTGCTTCATCCACTTCATGCATTTTATTTATTTATTTATTTTTTTTATTCAGGTCAGTTTCATGGGTAAACCAAAATTTGGCTGAATCTTAATTGTTAATGGTATTCTAGTGCTTCTCTGATTATTAATAAATTGCTTCTATATGATTTTTCTTTTAGAAATGAATGATTTCAATTTTCCTATCCCTGCAATGACACAGTTGGCCATGGCTAGTTCTGATTCTTTGCCACGGAATGTTTCTATTTAATCCCACCCATGGGTTTGAGGCTTTTAAGCCTGATATTCTTCCAGTATTCACTTCATTGGATTTTAGTAAGAGACAGGGATAGCACAAAAGATCTTCAGGTCAAGGTATGACAGCCATTGAGCAATGTCTAATCCCTACATATGCTACCATCACTGCAGCTGCTACCACCCATTTTCATATTAAGGGTCACAGCATTGTGACTTAAGAACATAATATAGAATATGTATAGATATGGTGGAGGACACTTCCAAAATTTTCTCTGAGATGTAAATAGTGTAATGTAATCTTCCAATTATGTATTATATTCTCCCAAAGTTGCACGTGTGTCCTATTATTGGTTCAGAAGTTATGGCCTATTGAAATGGTTCAGGTTTATATGGATCACACTATAGAAAGATTTAGCATAGGTAAAATTGCAGAATAGCTGTAGTAGCCATGTTATCTTCCAAATGCTTAAGTAGTAAGGGAATAAGGAAGTAATGATTGCTTTGAATACTTAATTTATCCATTTGCAGATCATGAATTTTGAAATGCAGTTGGAGTCACCATTAACAATTTAGGATGGCATCTTGTTGAAATATGAGTGTTAGAAACTATTTTATTGGTAGAATTGACAGATTATATTGGTAGGTATGCTAAACAGCCCTTAGGTCCTTCTAATATTTTGAGTGCCACCTGCTTTTATAACCTGTATCAGTACAAACTTTTGGTCATCCATTCCATAGAAGTGGATATTTCTAAATCAAATCTAGGTCAGGGTGAGTCATCTGGATGTTTTTTCCTTATCCTGAATGATAAATGTTGGGTAACTCTTGAGTTCTATGAACCTGGGCCCAATTGAGCATCATTTCACCCATTTCACTCATCATCCAATATGACTTATCATTGCAGGACATACAACAGAAAAAATTGATGTTTTGGACCCATAATTTCTATAAACTCAGGATTTCAAAACCAGAAATATACATTGTCCACTTATTGGAATGAAAATAATTGTCATTTCCAAGTACCTATTTAACCTGAGAGATTGACAAATAATTATTTTAGGAAGAAAACTGCTCCTCAAAAGTTGACAGTAGACTCAGCAATCAAAAGATGATGCACCTAGGGAAACTGAGTTGCTGTTGATGAAACCTAACATTGTTATGGAAAATAAATGCAATTCTGAGCTTAGTTATTAGACGAGTATTAGTTGAGAAGATCTTTTAAACTTCAGAGTGTGTTATTCTCTCTTTCTTCCTCTATCTCTCTATTTGCAAAAGTACATAATTATACTGGATCCTTTGATACAATTTGTAAAATGAGCCTGTATTTAAGTAGACATGTTAAATTCAGTAAATTACAGGAGAGACTAGGGTTCTAAAATGTAATTCAGGTTGAAAGCAGAGTAATGCTAAATTAAAGTTAATTTTATTTTTACAGTGACCATGAAGGAGGAAATGTAAGTGCTCACACAGTGCACTTGGTGGGATCGGCATTGTCTGACCCATACCTTGCGTTTGCAGCTGGTATGAATGGGCTTGCTGGACCTCTCCATGGCTTGGCTAACCAGGAGGTGAGGCATGTTTTTCCTCAAAGATATTAAACCTAATTATTAATAATTGCAACATCATTTTTGTGAAGATAGACATGTTATAAATAATAATGAAGCAGATTGAAAGTAGTGTAAGTTGTCATTCCTTTCTCAGCAATTAGGAGAAAAACAAAGCCGTTATAAGGATTACTTCTAACAAGAAATACAACAGCTTACAGTTTTTTATATACAAAATGCATACTTAGGTATATTTTTGTTAGCAAATATTAAAAATAAATGTAATACAGAGTTAATACAAAGGATTCATTTGTTTTCAAACTGCAATCTTTTCTGGAGTATTACGCTTACAACAATGGTTTATACATCAAAATAACGGAAGCCCACCAAGTTTGTTTATGTTATGCCAGATGGCAGCATGGCACAGTGGAAAGAAAGTCGATGGGCAGCGAAGCATATGCCTTCACAAAATGGCGACAAAACAACAAGAGTTTTTGTGTATTGGAATATGCAAGGTGCAATGTGCATTCTGAAGAAACTACAAATAAAAATTGCTGTGTAAACAAAGTATTTTGCTGTGGTATTGGCAGTTTAGGAACAGTGGTTGTCTGTGTAAGGATAAGTCTACCAGTCGACCAAAAGTGTCAGATAAAACAGCGAGAGAGGCAAGCACTTGTCATTAGACAATAGAAATCAACAAATCGTGGAAACCGTGAACTTTGAATACCACAACAAACTCTGTGGAAGATTTTGCAACAGTTATTTTGTAAACCCTATCTGTACAGCTCCTACAACATTTGAAGCCCGAAAATTACGGCCGGCACCTGCAATTTTGCACCACAATGCACCAAGCAATGAGTATGAAAATTTCACTGCCACGTTGATATTTAGTGACGAATGCATGTTCTATTTGTTTGGGATTGTTAATCATCATGTGACAATTTGAGGTACTCAGAATCCTCATGCATTTGTAAGAGTTGAAAGAGATTCGCCAGAGCTAAACATTTTTTATGTGATGTCACAAAGAAAGGTATATGGACCATTTTTCTTTTGTGAAAAAAACTGTTACCTGGATATGTTGCAGTTGTGGTTTTTCCTCAACTGAATAATGAATGATTCTGACAATTTTGTATTCCAACAAGACAGGGCATCTCCCTCATTGGAAGCATGATGTTCACGAATACCTGAATCATGAAATTGCGTATCGTTGGATTGGGCATGTTGATGCAAATGACTAGGCTCTGTTTTCTTGGCCTCCAAGGTCACCTGACCTAGTATGACTTCTACCTGGGATAGCTTAAGGACCGCATTTACGTACCTCCACTACCAAGAACACTGGTACAATTGGAGGAACGCATCACCACTGCAGTAATGACCATTGATTAGATCATGGTTCAGACATTATTAATTTTTAGATGAGTCGTATTTATTACACATCTGCTTCACTTTCGTACCTATTTTGAGGACATGTTTTGCAAATCATTGTTTGCATCTTCGGCTCTTATGCGACTAAAGCTTGATCCAGCGGTGTGGGTAATTCTGGGGTTGCTGCTGCCATCTGTTGATTTAGTGATGAACTTCTTTAGTTTCAAACTAAAGAAACTGAAGTTTGAAACTAAAGAAGTTCATCACTAAATCAACAGATGGCAGCAGCAACCCCAGAATTACCCACACCGCTGGATCAAGCTTTAGTCGCATAAGAGCCGAAGATGCAAACAATGATTTGCAAAACATGTCCTCAAAATAGGTACGAAAGTGAAGCAGATGTGTAATAAATACGACTCAACTAAAAATTAACAATTTTTCGCTTCACTGTGGTGTTCCAATACAGTTAAATCTCGATGGTTCAGAAAGTTTGGAATGAACTGGATTACTGCCTGAACGTTTGTTGTGTCATCCAAGAGGAATATAGAACATTTGTAGAGTGTGGGAGTAAACTAGGCATGTTTCCAGTAATTTTGATGTATAAAGCATTGTTGTAAGTGCAATATTTTAGAAAATAGAGCTGATTGAAAACAATGAATCATTTGTAGTAACCCTCTATTTTGTCAGCATTAAAACTGTTGGCAGGTTACAAGTCTTGTTTTCCTCAAGCTTTTCCTGCAACGTCACTTAACATAGTGTTAACATTACCAAATAATGCAGCTTAAGGCAGCTTCTTTATCTTGCAACTTCTGAAAATGCTATGATTGGAGAGTATAACTAATGTAATTGATAAATAATTTGTAGTAATTCTTTCACACTGTCGCCTTTTTTTTTTCCCCTCCTTTTATTTTGGTGGGGGGGGGGGGACTAGTTTTGGAAGCTGTTGCTTCCATTTTCATCCTTAAAGGTCTATAGTCGGACAGCAAGAGGTCCCAAAACTAGTCCCTCAGAAAATCAAAATGTAAATGACATAGTGTGAAAAACTGACTAAAAATAATTTATCAATTAATTTGGACGTCACTGTTACTAAATTCATCCAAACACACATAAATAATAATGCTTTATGACTGCAATGTATTGTTAATCATACTTATTGTAGGTCTTTGTTGCTCATGTTATCAATGTTTTTGTGTGTAATTTTGATGAAAATATCAACTTTGTAATATAAGGGGAGTTTTAGAGCCGTCCACAATATTGGATCACATGCCTAGCAGCTTATGTTAGCTAATTAACTCTTATTAAATTACTGAATGTCTGCATTTCCATTCATTTTCTTGTTGGGTATTAATTCACATGGAACTTCAAATTCTAGAAGAAAAGGAATAGGACAAGGGATAGAAAATGTCCTCTTTTATAAACCACCTAAGAATGGCAGGAGACAATGCAGACAGTGACACATCTGAAGAGTACAGGGTTGCTTCAAAGATCATGTCATGTTCGGAAAAAAATTGCCTGAATCAACAAATGTTCCTGATATCTGCAGTACCAGGAACCATAAATCAGAAGCTTCAACTTGTTCAGGCAAGGGAGAAGCATCTTCAGAAGATAAAAACACAAGACCTTCATGCAAAATGAAGCACTTTACCTGCAAAAGGAAAGTTTCTTCTTGAATGAAAGGAAGAAGATCCTGTTCTTTCAAGTTTGGATTATTTACCTATATTGATTTCTGATAGTGCTAGAAACCTGCAATTGACATTTTTAAAACTATTTTCTGGAAAAAAGCAAAAGAAGTTTGATTTAAATATGACTAAACCCAAATTTTGGTTAAGGTAGCTAAATACCATAACTAAATGTACTGATCTCAAAGGTGATACACCTTTTATTCTGTCTAACAGCATATAGGTAACAGGTCTGTAAACATTTTACTCTGCTTAAACAACCAGTTTTTAAATTGAGAGTTCTTATCACTGAACTAAATTAAAGCTTCAGGCTTCATGGAAGTGTTGATGCACATTTATCAATTGATGAGAGCAAGATTTCTCATTATGGCAAGCATTGTACTACCAATACTTAAAGGAAAATCAGTCAGATTCATTTTCAAGAATTGGGCAAACCGTTCTGTATTGGGGTACATTATTTCTTGCAAAATATATGCAGGTAAAGAATTTAAAGAAAATAAATTTGACTTATGTTGAGATAGTCAGATATCTGACAAGAGTTTCAACCTTTTTATAATTTGTAGATAGAAGAATTTTCCAGGCTTAGGAGCTGTGTCTGCTTAAGTCTGAAGATCCAGACGTTTTGTTCACGACTGCTGTGATTATCAGTGATGGTGTGGTCTGAGTTTTCTGGGTGAAGGTTCAGTCACAACTGAGCCTGGAAAATTCTTCTATCTACAAATTAGACTCAGCCGTGAGAGCTTTCAACTTTTTATCATTGTTTTATATCAGTCAAGTTGAAATTTTTAACAACATGTAATTGAAGAAAAGTGTATAAAAAGTTGACTCATTTGCACTCCACTTTCTGAAATACTTCTATTTATTCTATATAAGTGAAAAGATGTTTCAGCAGAAGTATATCATTTTATTTAAAGAGTACAGAGAAAACCAAAATCTTGTATTTGTACTTCAATTCACCTTGTTCTAACATGAAAAGTAACAGTGAATGACTTTCTTGGAAGTGTTGAAAACAGTCATATGAAAAAACAATAGCAAAATCAAGCATAATACCAAACAAATATGCAGTTAAACCGGATAACCCAACCTTACCTAGACTTTATGGCTTACCCAAAATACACAAACCATCCATAACAATGAGACCTATAGTTAGCAGTATAAATTCACCAACATACAAACTTGCAAAGTGGCTAACAAACAAATTCAATTCATTTCCAAAATTCGACAGCCTAAGCATCAAAAACACCTATGAACTTATAGAACACATTAAGGATACTGAACTAAAAGAAGAGGACACACTAGTCTCATTTGATGTTAAATCACTGTTTCCCAGCATACCAGTTAATCAACTCCCACCGTTGATAGAAAAATGGCTCAAATCACTTGGAATGGCATCATCTGAAATTTCAGACTACATTGAACTAACCAAATTATGCATAGAACAAAATTTCTTCCAGTTTCAAACAAAATATTATCACCAAACTTCAGGGTTAGCAATGGGCAACCCACTATCACCCTTCCTGGCCGATCTGTACATGAGTGCATTAGAAATAAGGATCAACAAAGGTTTCCCTTGGATGTTCAAACTCTGGCAACGATATGTAGATGACATCTTTGCAATAGTACCAAAAAAACACATCAGTGATGCACTAAAACTTTTAAATATCCAAGAAAAAAGCATCAAATTCACTGTAGAAATAGAAAAAGACGAGCATTTACCATTTTTGGATCTAAAAATAATGAGGAATAAAAACAGACTAAACTTTGGCATTTACAGAAAACCAACACAGACAGACAACTACATAAAAGCTAATGGCTACAACCCAAGATCCCACAAACAGGCAATCTTCAATAGTTTAGCACACAGACTGGTAAACATCCCTCTCACAGCAGAAGAATACAAAACAGAATACAACAAAATAATTGAAATAGCACAAAAAAATAACTTTCCCAAATCATTAGTGGACAAAAAAGTGAGCTTAGCAAAAAAGAAGAAGCTACTAAAGGAAACCACAACTCTCTCATCTACAGAAACTAATATGATTTTCAAAAAATTCACTTACCATCCATGGGCCTATGATAAATTCAAAAAAGTCTTCAAAAAACAAAATATTCAACTAGCACCAGTCAACCATTTCTCCTTAAAAAACCTAATTTGCTCAAACATCAAAGATGCCATTCCATCAAACAAAAAATCTGGTATATATCAAATTGAATGCAATGACTGTAGTCAAATTTATATTGGAAAAACAAAAAGAAATTTAGAAACAAGAGCAAAGGAACACTTTAGAAACATAAAATATAAACAATTAGAAAAATCAGCAGTTGCCACACATTTTTGGGAAAAAAACCACAACATAAATCCAGAACCAAAACTACTGAAACATACATCAGGAAAACAAGAACTATCCACATGGGAACAAATCTTCATTTCAAAAAATAGGAACAAAGTATTCAATTTCGACATCCCCCAGAAGGATTTGTTCAGCAAGTTCCTTGAGCCGCCACCAGAGGAGACCTGTGACAAGGTATCGTCAGCTACACCAATGAGAACCAGTCGAGAGCCGGCCGATGATAGAGGCAAAGCCTCTGAAACTAGTTCCGGAAAAATTTAAAAGTAAGTGTTGTCTAGTGTCTTTAATCGACTCTCTTTAAAGTTAACAGTGAATGAATTTAACACTTTAACTTCAATAATACAATGAATTTCATGTGACTATGTTCTCTAGGCATCCTTGCTTCTATCATCCATGTTTGAAAGTAATTTATTAAATAGTGACTTTTGAATGGTAGATCTTTTCATTTTTGGGATCTTGTGGTTCACTTGAAAATATTAGAATCTATTGGGAAATTTAATATTGTTCTGTCATTTTGACCTGCTAACTCAGTTGATTACAGCAAATGATGGAAATTGAGAGATCTATGGTTCAAAACCTGGTGATGACATTGAATGTTTGTTTGATTCCACCTTCCCAACCTGGGCTTACACATAACTTGTGAAAAAAGACAACTGATTGCCATTTATATAGTTTGCCAATTAAACCTTTTATTCTTTTAGGTGCTGATTTTCCTAAAGAAAATGCAGAAGGAACTGGGTGACAATGTCACAGATGAGAAATTGAAGGAATTCATTTGGAAGACACTGAAGAGTGGTCAGGTGGTACCTGGTTACGGACATGCAGTACTGAGAAAAACTGATCCTCGTTACACATGTCAACGAGAATTTGCTCAGAAACATCTTCCAAATGACCCTCTGTTCAAGGTATTCACTTTTATAAATTATATGACAGCATAATATTTTTTTGTTGAAATATTGTATACTCATGTTAAGTCTCAATTCTGTTGACAACTCTTTGTATAAGCTAATGGCGGAATAAGCATAAGAAATGCTTCATTGCTTAAATTTACAATAATTAAGAAGTTAAACTTAAATCATATTTAAAGACATCCTCTTAACTTCTTTTAAATACTAGTTTTTGAAGGACTCTCCAGGACATTACAGACTGTGAAGATGTCTTTTTATTTTAACCCCCGGATGGCAGGCTGATCTCAATTGTTCCAGATGGGGGTCGTATTCAAAATTATCCACACAACTACTTTGTTGATTCTGTTTTGATACTGACTTTGGCATGTGAAGGGAAAACGATTGAAGGTATTACTTTTTACATAAAGTGCAATTGATACATTCAGTGGCCCAGTACAGAACACAACACACCTGCGCAATGAT
Source organism: Mantis religiosa (assembly GCA_030765055.1). Classification (NCBI taxonomy): domain Eukaryota; kingdom Metazoa; phylum Arthropoda; class Insecta; order Mantodea; family Mantidae; genus Mantis; species Mantis religiosa. Next base: position 158,813,661 of record CM060953.1, on the reverse strand, counting down.
ACATTATTGAGATGAAAAATGCAGACCGGTCAGAGAAATTGTTGAAGGTGAATTTGTTGGGTTTCTACTCCATTTTGATAGCTAATTGCTGAACTCATGTAGAAGCGTTGTCTTCACCTTAAGTTGGACAGTCTCTTATATAAGGAAATTGTCACCTGCTTTTCCAGTCAATGTGTGTGTCAAGCATGCCAGTTAATTTGAAAGCAGGATGGGAAAGAATAGTTTTGACAAACCAAAGGTTAGTGTTTCAATTCTACCCTTTATGAACTTTGTGGCCTACCAGCCAACTAGCTCTTTTTTTTTTTTTTTTTTAACGTCCTCCAACATTAAGTAAAATTGGACGATGAATGGAGTGGGTGATATGATGCTCAAATGAGCCCAGAGTCCATAGAGCTTAGAGTTACCTGACATTCGTCTTTCAGGATAAGGGAAAACTCTGGAAAAAACCTTATCCAGGTAACTCACCTTGACCAAGATTCGAACTCGGGACCTCTTGAATGTGAGGCAGACATGCTACCACCACGCTACCAAGGCTACCAACTAGCTTGTGACAGTGTCCTAATTTTCAGAGTGGAAAATGTATACAGGAGCTATGTTTTAAGGAACACCTAATATTTTCTGAGGTGCAGCAGGATTTTCAGCATCTTAAACCTGCTAATACCACAGTTATGCATCAGCAGGCTGCTTTCCTCTGTTACCGCTGATGGCTTACAACAGTGACTGTTGCAGATGCCATCAATGACTTGACAGCAAGTGCTCCCCATTGCATTATGCAAGGTCTGCAATGCAGACTACGTCATTTGTGCAGACTCTAGCTCCCAAGCAAGCAACAAAAAGTACCAAGCCTTTGTTACCCTAAAAAAATTGTTCCAGGCGTAAATGTGACATCACCTTTCCTCTTTGAAGTCCCAGTCTCACTTCAAGAGCTGCACGGGATCTTTGAACTCCAGGGTATCAGAGGAGTCGCAAGAGGATGCCAATTTTAAAGTTCTCAGTCCAAAGTTGGCCAAGCTGAAAAAGAAAATAGAGACTGTCCGTAAACGTTGTTTTTAATGCTCAAATCTTATATTTTCATATTAGGTGCATTTTAGATTAAGATTTCTTGTGTAATTTTTATTTGTCCATTCCAAACTAGAGTGTTTATTACCGTAAATAATGTTTGTATTATCCATGCAAAAGTAGTTTGCAAACCATGTTCCTAACAGCCAGATGTTCTTGCACCACATGCTTGCTACATATCATCTACAGTTGAATATTGTTTTATTTACAAAAAAGTGTGCTCTACGTGAAAATCACAGTTCAGTATTTAAACTGAAGTAACAATTGATATTATAAGATTGCAGAAATGAGCATTTTACTTAATTTAATTGTAATCCTTAGAAAATCATGTAATACCCAAATCCAAATGCACTAAAGATGACTCAGCTGCCATAATGGAATCATCTGTTTATATTTCCTGCACATTTTTATTACACTTGAAGCACCTGTAAACTCTGATGCATAATTTCATAATATGCACATTGCAAGCAATGAATATTTCTAATAGTGAGTCAAACTTATGAGGTATTTTCCACCACTTGACTGTTTCCCACTTTTATGTTTGAACAGATGACCTACACCTTCGTGTATCATTAGAACTCAAAACCAACTGACTTAATCACAAGATTTTACCCAAGCTTACTATACTATATGTGCACGGTAAGTTGAGCACTGGATTTACGGTATGGTGTGGGCAGAGGGGAAGAAGTGAGAACTAACGCTCTGTTTCTGCAGTGTGGTCAACCTTGAAAAACACAGTTCAGCAAAATAGCATGTAAGATAAGCGAAGATATGCGCTGCAAGTGTGAGATATGCGGACAAATAGTAAATTGAACTCAATCTGATAAACTGTATATCTATATACTTACTATTTATATAACATAAAAATAGAAAATAAATATGACAGTTATAAATGATAGTTTCTCGGGCTAACAGCTAGGTCAGATTAGAGTAACTACCCAAGCTTTCAGCGACTAACTCTGCCGCCATCCTCAGGAGAACTGAATCTAGGCTACTGATGTTGCAATATTTATACCTAGCACGCGGCCGATAAGTACCGCCTACTTTCTTCCCATTGGCCGAGCTCCGGCCGATGGAGAAACGTGCGGAACCAATCAGGTGATTGCCGATGCTTCTTTGCACTGTGGAGGAGAGATATGCTGAATGACTGGTGTCCATGCTTTGCATGTGTGCTCAGCCACTGCAGATTTTTCTGGGTATCCTAGTCTAATACAACGTTGATGTTCTTTGATGCGATCTTCTACAGTTCTACCTGTTTGTCCTATGTAAACTTTGCCGCAACTGCATGGGATTTCATAAATGCCTGGTGCACGAAGACCTAAATTATCTTTAGCAGAACCTAAATACTGTTTTATTTTGGTTGGGGGTTTGAATATGGTTTTTATTTGATATTTCATGAGCAATCTGCCAATTTTTCCCGACAGGACGCCACAATAAGGGATGACTGCTAAGCCTGCGTGTTCTTTCTTTGTGTTAGGTTCAAGGTTGCATTTGGAATGCATTTTCTTAAAAGTTCTGTTTATTTCCTGGTTAGTGTATTGGTTCTGCCTGAAAACTGTACGCAGGTGTTGCATTTCTTGAGGTAGATTTTCAAGATCAGAGATAGCAATCGCTCGATGTATGAGTGTAGAGAGGACTGTCTGCTTTTGTGCCGGGTGATGACAGCTGGTGCTATTAAGGTAAAGATCAGTGTGAGTTGGTTTCCTATACACCTTATGACCCAGGTGACCATCGTTTTTTTCTATAATTAAGTAAATCCAAGAAAGGTAAGCCGTCCGGGTGTTCAATTTCCATGGTAAACTTAATGTTGGGATGGATGCTGTTGAGAAATTCGTGGAAAGCTGTCAGGGCATCTTTTTCGTGTGGCCATACCACAAAAGTATAGTCTACATAACGGAAGAAATGAGTAGGAGCTAGGGGTGCATTCTTGAGTGCCACATGTTCAAATTCCTGCAGATTGCTCATGAAATATCAAATAAAAACCGTATTCAAACCCCCAACCAAAATAAAACAGTATTTAGGTTCTGCTAAAGATAATTTAGGTCTTCGTGCACCAGGCATTTATGAAATCCCATGCAGTTGCGGCAAAGTTTACATAGGACAAACAGGTAGAACTGTAGAAGATCGCATCAAAGAACATCAACGTTGTATTAGACTAGGATACCCAGAAAAATCTGCAGTGGCTGAGCACACATATAATACAGATCATAAAATCAAATTCGACTCTACAAAAATACTTGAAAAGTCCTCTAGGTACTACGATAGAGTGGTTAAAGAAGCCCTATACATTAAAGCGAATAAAAACAACTTCAACAGGGAAGAAGGCCTTCATATCAGCAAAGCATGGACACCAGTCATTCAGCATATCTCTCCTCCACCGTGCAAAGAAGCATCGGCAATGACCTGATTGGTTCCGCACGTTTCTCCATCGGCCGGAGCTCGGCCAATGGGAAGAAAGTAGGTGGTACTTATCGGCCGCACTCTAGGTATAAATATTGCAACATCAGTAGCCTAGATTCAGTTCCCCTGAGGATGGCGGCAGAGTTAGTCGCTGAAAGCTTGGGTAGTTACCCTAATCTGACCTGGCTGTTAGCCCGAGAAACTATCATCAATAATCAACGCCGGGAAAGCTTCAAGTCATTAATGACAGTTATAAACTCATTCACTTTGTGACTTTTAGAGTCCGATGCACCACTTTCATTGCTAGTATCCTCTAATGTGTTGATGATAATTTCATCAATTGCATTTTCTATTACACCATTGTTTCTGCAATATTTCACCTCCAGCTCTTGGGCCTTCTTGCAGTGCATTGCGGTTACGGAAGATAATGCTTCTGTAGCAAGTTTCCGCAGATTTGGAGCTGACGTATCATCAGTAACATTGCATCCTCTGAAAACATTCCTTAGTTTTGCCCACGCCAGCTCATTTGCATTCAGATCAGTTATACAGAGGTAGATGAATAATAATGTGTCCCCTTTCAAGAGCCATAACATCCACAACATACCTTTGTTGTAAACTGGTTAGCTAATTAACCTAAAAATTGACCAAAACGAAATATGGCAGACATGATAAAGCTTAGCATATTAGCCACTAGATATCAGTGTATAGCACATTTCAAGTTTCAAAGTTGTCATCTGTGTTTATGGAGTTAGACAAAACTTACCGAATGAGGACTTGGAACCCAAGCACTCAACTTATCGTGCACATATAGTACATGTCCCAGCTTACTGTAACTGTTCATTTATTCCCTGTGTTATGCAAATAGTTTATTTGGTACTCAATATCTTGAGGAATACACTGCTGCATTTCTTGTATGAGCATGAGAATGACAGTTACGTATACAGTTGATAATTCGCAAGCAAGATACTGTGTTACCGCAAATTTCAGAAGGCATTTAACAAAACTATTTTATAATACCTTAATAATTAGTGTGCACCATTACCTTTATCAAGAGTCCTTATAATAACTGCACTTTTATATCTTTCAAGGAACTACTCAGATTGGCATAAGAGTTTTTGCATAGGCTCATGATAAGCAGAAGCATGTGCTTTTGTTTAGATCAGTGGGAACTTTAGTTTGGAATGGACAGTTTTAGTTGTGATTTCAAGCTTTAACTTGTTTTATCTTTTTAACAGTAAATTTTATATATTTTGAGCTTTTAAGTTTGACGGGCCCAGATGACCTAGCTGTTAATGGGCCTTTGAACCACTCGCTCACTCATTCGATCTTTCTTTCTCAAAAGCATTTGAAACAAATAATAATGAACTAAAGTTAGGTATCATATTCAGAAGTTGAGAAAAGGAAAGCAACACTAGTTTGAAAACATTTTAGTGAGACATTTTAGCAGTTACAATTCACTTATTTTTATGTAGAAATTTTAAGTTGTTTTAATAAGTTCAAACATTTGTAAAGACTGTTCATAGGTTCATAATTAAAATAAACGGGGTTTTTTAAGTGAAACATTGAAGTTAAAACTCATTAAAAGTAATTAATTTTTAGATGAGTCGTATTTATTACACATCTGCTTCACTTTCGTACCTATTTTGAGGACATAAATAAACTCTGTTGCGTAATATATTTAATTAAAACAGTTACGAAAATATAAATTTGACAATTCTCTTCCAACATATAATGATATATCACCATGTTAAATAACGAACTAATTTTTACCGCACGACAGTCATTACCACAACAGCAACCAATGAGAGGTGATTAGGTCACGTGACCGTTAAGAGATACTGGGCAAGCTTACGTGAAACAAGGTATAGTAGCTATTTTGAGGACATGTTTCGCAAATCATCATTTGCATCTTTAGCTCTTATGCGACTAAAGCTTGATCCAGTGGTGTGGGTAATTCTGGAGTTGCTGCTGCCATCTGTTGATTTAGTGATGAACTATGTGGGATTCTCTTCTGGCGGGATTTCAAAGTTCATTAGTTGGTTTTTATGTTTTTATATGTATATTCTCTCCCATATGACAAGTTCACTATGTTTTTGTACGTATTTTAGTAATTCGGCGCTATCTTCAATTTCATGATTTTCAGACCAGAAAAGAGCTGCTATTGCGGACTTATCAATATTTTTGTATCTTAAATGCCTGAAGTGTTCTTTCTTTCTAGTGCCTATGTTTCTTTTTGTCCTCCCTATGTAGACTGTGAAAAAATTTACATAGGGAGGACAAAAAGAAACATAGGCACTAGAAGGAAAGAACACTTCAGGCACTTAAGATACAAAAATATTGATAAGTCCGCAATAGCAGCTCATTTCTGGTCTGAAAATCATGAAATTGAAGATAGCACAGAATTACTAAAATACGTACAAAAACATAGTGAACTCGTCATATGGGAGAGGATATACATAGAAAAACATAAAAACCAACTAATGAACTTTGAAATCCCGCCAGAAGAGAATCCCACATTTAAGTTCATCACTAAATCAACAGATGGCAGCAGCAACCCCAGAATTACCCACACCGCTGGATCAAGCTTTAGTCGCATAAGAGCCGTAGATGCAAACGATGATTTGCGAAACATGTCCTCAAAATAGGTATGAAAGTGAAGCAGATGTGTAATAAATACGACTCATCTAAAAATTAATAATTTTTCGCTTCACTGTGGTGTTCCAATACAGTTAAATCTCGATATCATTAAAAATAGTTTTTTCCTATGGCATTGTGACTGGATATTATAGATATTAGTTTTGTACTTTATTGGAATTTTTGTTTAATTGACTTCGGCTTACATAAAATTTCATCCAAAATGAAACTTAATGCTTGAAAAATGTGCTCAACTTTGCTTCCTGCAATTCTAATGTGAATTTTGTTTGCTGTTGCAGCTAGTATCCCAAGTGTACAAGGTGGTGCCTCCAATTCTCATGGAAACTGGCAAAGTGAAGAATCCCTGGCCCAATGTAGATGCTCACTCAGGTGTTCTTTTACAGGTTAGTACATGTATTTACTTGTCTTTTAATTTCAGGTTTCTCTCACCAGTCACAGGGATGCCTCAATTGTTACTGGTAGATTTGCCAAATGAAAATCTAACAGTAGACACGAACTGATAATGCTTGCAAGGTTCTAACAAAGTATTCTAGGTAAACATTAATAATAGAACAAGGAGTATTAGTTTGACTCAAAATTATATTAATTTATTGCATACCATGTTTTCCACACTATAACACAATTTTTCTTTAAGAAATTATCTCCAACTTAAAGTGCATCTTATACTTGAAACTAATTAAAATGTCCAGTGCTTAATTTAAAATTACTGCCTTTCCTAAAAATGGCTGTATATTCAGGGCTATGGGGAATCTTTCACTATTTAGCAACATTAAATTCAACTGGCAGTTGTAGCATATGTATGCAACAAACAAGAGTTATAGGGATTCACAGCAATGCTTTCTCTTAACGAATAAGAACTATGTTACAGTGAAGCACAAAATTATATATTGTTAGTGTTTACCTAGAATATGTTTTGTTAGGACCTTCCTATCCTCCTCAGCTAATGTTGACTGTTGAATTTTGATTTAGTGAACTCCTTAGAGGCAATAAGGGCAATTCTATTGATATCTTAATGGAGTTGAAATTTGGGTTCTCTTCGAAGATGGTGTCCATTTATTAAAAAGTTGTAAGGTACAACTGCATTAATCATGTGGGAAAAGATATTCATAAAGAAATATGAAGGAAAGCAGTTCAATTTCGACACCACCAAATGTGTAAATAGAGGTAAATAGCTGAACTAGAAGATGACGCACTGAAATGGATTTGAGGATACTATGAAAATGGAATAGGAAATAATATAGAAATGATTCAAATAAATGCTGGAAGCTAGCTAGTATAACTTACTAGACTTTAAGGGTAAGTAGGTTGGTGCTATAAGTTTATGGAGCATCATGGCATGTGAACCATACCAAAATGTCACCAAGTGCTACAAGGGTATGAAGAGAAAATAGATTCAGCCAGAAGAGTCTGTACTTTAAAGAGGATGGTTTAACAATCTCAAGTACATCAAAATCTAGAATCTGTCAGATCAGTTCTAAGGAATGTGAGAAAAGCACGCACGCACGCACGCGCGCGCACACACACACACGCACACACACGCACGCACACGCACACACGCACACACACACACACACACACACACGATTAAGTTATGTAGAAAAGGAAAGGTGCTTTATTGGAGAAGTTAACTGCTTGTTCACTAGTCATTCAAAAGATTCTCCGAAAGAAAAATTGAGACAGGAAAATAATCTTGCTTATTGCAGAAGTACTTGATCTCTTGATAAATAAACACTTGAAAGTACGTACGAAAGAGGAACGCAAAATATGCATAAAACCTAGTCTAGAGTGAGTAACGATGTTGGAGCTTTCAAGAAGTGAACTTTCAAGAGGTGCAGCATTTTTAACACACTCAATGGTAGTGAAGACCATCTTATATATGAAGAAGACAGTGATGACGAAGAGGGAGCAGAAGTAGTAAGTTCAAGTCATATCGGACAGTGAATTGAATGGGTGAAATGATGCTCAAATGAGCCCAGGGTCCACAGAGCTTAGAGTTACCATTCATCTTTTAGGATAAGGGAAAACCCCAGAAAAAGCCCTATCCAGGTAACTCGCCCTGACCAAGATTTGAACTCGGGACCTCTTGAATGTGAGGCAGACATGCTACCACCATGCTACCAAGGTGGGCCTCAAGCCTGTGTTTCATTTCTCTGTAATCAATTTGTATAAATATCAAAAGTGGGTGTCCCACAAAAATGGTATGTGATGGACCATTTTGGTTTTCCGATATGAGTCAAGCACCATGTGTTTATACAGAATCACACAGTTTCATCTAGAGGACACAAACAAAGTTTATATTTGTTGTGCAGTGTAATTATTACTTAGGTTTGAAAGTGATTTTTTGGGATAGTTTATTTTGCAATTAAATTTCAGAAAGAATAATGTAAAAGAATATCATTTTGAGAAATGACAAATATTGATTTTTCAGTATATCACAGGTAATGTAAACATTTATAGGACAATAATAAATATAAATATAAAAAATATAAATAACAAATATAAGAAAATGTCTTATTTGGAAGTGATAAGTTCCTTGGAAGAAGTTATTTGGAAATTTTCCCAATGTAAAAGTTGTGAAGTTGGAAAAACTAAAAGGAATTTGAACATTAGAGTTAAAAAACATTTTGGGAACATCAAGAACAAAGAAATAAACAAATCAGTAGTGTACCATTTTTTTTTGAATGATAATCACTATATAGAACAAGAAATCCACTTATTAAAAAATGTTCAGAGTCCAACTGCATTAACCACGTGGGAAAAGATATAAAGAAATATGAAGGTAAACTGTTAAATTTCGACACCACATTTGAAGAGAACCCAAATTTCAAGTTCATCAAGATACTGTCAGACCTATTGTCCACAAGGAGCTCACCAAATCAAAATTCAATAGTCAAATTAGCTGAGGATGTTAGGAAGTTCCTAATAAACATGCTCTAGGTAAACACCAGCAATATATGAAGCTTTGAGTACTAGTTCGACTCAAAATTGTATTAATTAATTAATTTTGTACTTCGCTGTATCATAGTCCTTACTCATAGGAATTTAAAAATGATGTTATTTACTAAAATATTAAAAGGTTCAATCATTATAAAAAGCTTTTTAACATTCTGGATGCAGAGATTGGTTCTGTTGTAATACTAAACAATTTGAAACTAAAGTTACTTTTAATTACTACTTCTTTGTTACAGTATTATGGAATGAAAGAGATGAATTACTATACAGTGCTGTTTGGAGTATCACGAGCACTTGGTGTGTTAGCCTCCTTAGTGTGGGACCGAGCTCTTGGCCTGCCCATTGAACGACCAAAGTCAATGTCTACTGAAGGTCTCATAAAGCATCTGAATGGTTAATGTGTGCAGAAGAGAAAAAGCTGTAGCAGTGTGCATTTTCTGAATGAGTGTATGATTGAAGCGTGAAAGAGATGAGTCCTCCAGGACTGTCTGGTAATTATTTATATCCCACTAATAGTATTTAATATGGTGCAATGTGACAGCATCAGAATAGCAATACTCGCAGGATCTCCATTTATGTAGGACCTGGAAATATAATCAGGTCAGTTTTTGAAACTGTTTTAACATCGACAAATGCAGCTTTTGAGGCTTTGTGAATCAACCTCACTGTTGCTAAATATTTTGAGAAAGAAATTTCAACGATTGTTGACAATTGGCATTTATATACCTGAGTGCAATCCAGGAGTTGAAGTAGGATATAAAGTATTCATCTCAGCTATAATTTAGAGTAAGAACTCATTGTTGTATACAGTAATTTATAATTATTTATTTTTACATCTTTATCATTGGACTCATTGACTATTAGTTAGATCCAGCACATATTGGAGGACTCCACAATGATGTACATTTACTTAAATAGTTGTCATCTTATCACCAAATTGTACAAAACTATGCACCAGCTGCCAAGATAGAATATGGGCACATATGGTGCACTTTGTGGGAGCGAGCATGTTTATACCACAATCTATCAGGGTGGCTGTTGTTCATCTGTAAAATATGGGCGCACATGGTGCACTTCATGAGAGCAATCATGTTCTATACCACAGTCTGCTATCAGGGTGGCTGTTGTTCAGATTGGCTGACCAGGTTTTGTTATATTGCTGTACATATTGTAAAACTTAAATCATGGGCAAAACATTTTGTTAATTTTTACTGTTGCCACTGCCAAAAATACTTAACAGTTGTGCATTTATTACCTGGTTTCTCAATATGGATTTTAATAGTGGTTAACGCAGACAATACAAGTTAGGGTAGTAAAAGAAAGAGGAAAAGCCTTAGCTCATTGCTTCTTGCTACAAGATCATGGACATCTTGTATGTGATAGAAACTGAAGAATGTGAGTAGTTATCGCAAATCTGGTAAAAGTAGAAATAATCATGTGATAGTTGCAGGATACATCAGAATGTGGTGAACAGTATTTTTGTGTAAAATCTATATTGTATAATATTTTGGCTAAACTCTGTTAAGACAACTCTTTGTGAAGCAACTTCTTAACATCAGTTGGTGAGCCAACGCTAAAGTACTTTGTCACAATACAACGCTGCAGTGCTGATTCTGTGTGTTTTATTTATTTCTACTACCTGTACCAGCTGTTCATTAACTTTTCAGACTTCCACATCCATGGGATTTAAAAATAATATGTTAATTTAATCTGTTTCAGAATTGTTCCCATGTAGCACATTTTGTCACCCTCCAATGGTGTTACAATGTAAATCCTTTTTTAAACATCCTTTAATTAATAAATCCTTTCATGGAAGTGTTGAAAACAGTGTTGTATAAATTAAATTTATTGGGAGTCGATTAATGACACTAAACAACACTTACTTTTAAATTTTCCTGGAACTAGTTTCAGAGGTCTTCCCTCTATTCTCAGTCGATGTCTGGCTGAGGATAGAGGGAAGGCCTCTGAAACTAGTTCCGGGAAAATTTAAAAGTAAGTGTTGTTTAGTGTCATTAATCGACTCCCAATAAATTTAAGTCCTTTAATTAGTTAGGTCATATCAAATTAATAAAATGATTGAATAAGGCTGGTGTACACAGAGTTTGATTTACCTAACATCCATTCAGGATGAGGAAAAACTCTTATTCAGTTTTAGTTAATTGATGGAAATTAATTATTTCTTTGCACTAGCCGTATATAGGGTAAGGTCTTTGATAGTCAACATGAAAAATTCAATGCCATGGCTGGGATTTGAACCACGGATCTCCTGGTTTCCGTCCAGTCGCTCTAAGCCATTGAGCTACCATGGCCAACTTGCTGTCACGACATTAAATTCTCCATTTGACTTGTATATTTCCCTGGTAGACCACTAGGGGCCTTCACATCCAAGATGCACCGTTTGTGGTGACTTAATATTGTAAGTACGTGGGTCCCAGGCTTCATCATTTAACTCTATTATTTTAGTTAATTGATGGAAATTAATAATTTATTTACACTAGCCGTATATAGGCTAAGGTCTTTGATAGATAGTCAACATGAAAAGTTCAAGCCTGGGACTCAAGTACTTACGATGGTAAGTTGCCACAAATGGTGTATCTCGGATGCGAGAGCCCCTAGTGGTCTACCAGGGAAATATACGAGTCAAATGGAGAATTTAATGTCGTGACAGCAAGTTGGCCATGGTAGCTCAATGGGTTAGAGCAACTTGATGGAAACCAGGAGATCTGTGGTTCAAATCCCGACCATGGCATTGAATTTTTCATGTTGACTCTTATTCAGTTTGCTTGTCCTGATCAAGATTTAATTCAGGACCTCTTGAATATATGGCAAACTCGCTGCCTTCACACCAGTGTTAATAACTAGGGCTCAGATTTTTAGGTGCTAAAAACTTGGCGAAATATTAATTTTATATGTGTTAGAAAATGTCAGAAATTAGTACCCTTTTTCTTTCCCATCTCTCTTTTTAATGGGTAAGCTAATATAAATGTACATGGTACTCACTAGACATTGTCGGAGGATATCACCAGCTACTGGAGAGCTACAGTGCATGACATATGACTATATGCTTCTTCAAATTTTCCATCCCAAAAGATTGACAGTTCTCATGAAGTATTATCTTGAATTTTAAAAATGACAGCTCCATGTGACAAGTAGCAAGTCTAGCATAATATAACTCGCACTCACATCAGAAATTTCATGTCATCCATCCAACATATTTGATATTTTGCACATTTTGTTAAATCTACTATTTTTTAAAACTTCCATTTCCTTTTAAGTTTTGTGCTATAGGACCAGAAAGAACATTTAGTATATTTTTTCACACCCTAATCTACTTTAATTGCTTCTCTCAAAGTCATTATATTGATTCCAGGTTCTTTAAGAAATTGCAGAGGAACACATTTGTAGAAGTATATGCTGAGTCATTGGCCATGGTTGCTCAATGGGTAAGAGCGACTGGATGGAAACCAGTAGATCTGGGGTTCAAATCCTGGCTGTGGCATTGAATTTTTCATGTCGACTATCAATCCTATACCTTAGCCTGTATACAGCTAGTGTGAAGAAATGATTAATTTCCATCAACGCTGTCATTTCTTAACATGCATCACTTAAAAGTCACGAAGAATTTTAATTGAACTTAACATCTTTACAATTTGGATGAACCATGTTTCCCAGCAAGTCATCAAAGATGCAGGGGTTAATGGAGTATTTGGATTTTTGTTCTGAAAAATATAAATCCTTTTAAATGATTGAACATTTTTTTCTTCATTAGAACTTAATTTGTCAATGTTAAGAAACATGGCTATAAATTTCCTCACATTCCATTCAATCCATGCACAACACATGTGACATGAATCATTTTAGGATAACTGCAAGTCTAGCACCTGCCCTTTTCATATATGGTGTAGCATCAGTCAAAAATAATAACTCATATTGTGCACTGTTTCATTAAAAATATGGCAACATGGTTTGCAAGTAGGCGTAAATTCATTAATTCGTAAAAAAAAAACAGAAGCTAACAACAGTGAAGCAACAAATACTATATAAAGTAATTATTTGTCATAAACTTCACGTATCTTTTAAGAAAACTGATGAAATTTCCACAGAATTCAAGAGAACTACTCCGTGGTTCAAATTCTAGCTATGGCATTGAAAATTTTAGATAGTTAACTTTCTTGGATTCAAGAATCACGAGAAATACAGAGTAGAGCATATGCAGGAAACCATCACAGGTGGATAATTAATAAAAAATTTCAATCCAAAAGCACATCATTAAGCTGTCTTTTGTAGTTTTAATTCACAGATTGTTTAAAATCCCATTGATAAATGTGACATGATGGATACAACAAAAAACTGGAGTTAATTAAATATGTTACAAATTTTAATGTTTTTAAGTCAAACTTTTTGATTAATATGAGCAATAGATACAATATATAAGTTAAAAACAAGATATTAAAAAAATACTAGAAATTTACATTTCTTCCTGAATTGTTCAACAAGAAAATTACTTGCCCATTGTAAAATAATATTCCTAATACCATGGCATTAATCCCGCCCATGGTATTGACTTTTTCCATGTTGAAAAACCTTAGCCTATATACGGCTAGTGTGAAGAAATGATTAATTTTCATCAATTAACTAAAATTCCTAATACCTTATTTAAAATAAAGGTTTAACTGCCTTGAACTGGTTAGGTCATACAGACAATGAAACGAGTGAAATAATGCTCAAATCAGCCCAAGTCCATAGAGTTGAGTTACCCAACATTCATGTCAGGATATGGGAAAATCCTGGAAAAAAGCCTTATCCAAGTAATCCAAACAAAGATTTGAACAATCCCTTGAATGTAAGGCAGAAACACTACTCCTGTACCATAGGAGTGCACTAATAACAAATTTTTGATGATATACCATATTAATTATGAAGATTGTCAAAATATAAACATTGGAAAGACTAAAAGAAATTTGGAAACAAGATTGAGGGAGAAACATTAAGTTCAAACAGAATAATCAGCCACAGCTGATCTTTGGTTACACAATCACATCAGCAGCACAAAAATAAGACTTTTAAAACCAGTGAAAGTTTTGTTGGAATCATTCACTCATTTATTATCTGCTTAAAAGAATACAAAACATATTCAAAGCATCGTAAGTTAAATATGTGCAACCACAAAATCACATAGTTTAATATATACATAAACAAGTTCTAAAATAACCTAATTACAATAATAAATCATAAACTATACACTATTACTTATACAAATCCTATTTATTTAGTCAATATTATCTAGATTATCGTCAATTGATAAATAGCAACCTTCTATACAACATTTCTTTAATTTTTTCTTGAATATTTTAAGATTATGAATATTTTTCAGATAGGTATGGAGTTTATTATACAGTTCATGAGCTGCAGCTGTAGGTCTGGTTTTATATAGTTCTAATCTGTGTGACTATAAATGAAAATTTGTATTTCCTCTGGTGTAGTGCTCATATTTTTGTTTGTTTTACCTTTATCCTGCCTGTTAAATAATTCTACTATTACTTCATATATGTAAAGTGAATATACAGTTAAAATATTTAGGTCTTTGAAGGTTTGCCTACAAGAGTCTGTTTGCTTCATTTCCATAATTAGTCTTATTGCTCTTTTTTGGAGAAGGAATACTCGGTTAGTGTGTTTTTTAGCACAATACTATGGGAGAATATACATTATCTAAATTCAAAAGTATGAATTTGGAAATACCAGCATTAGATAACATGCGTGATTGGAGGAATTTAGTATCAGTGACGTCAAAATTAATTGAAAAACTATTATAGTCAGCTTATTGACACTTCAAAACTTACATTTTTGTATTATCAAGGAATATAAAAATGTAAGTGACAAAGTGTCCATATACATACTACAAACAAAAATAAGACCTGAAGCTTTCCTGGTGATTAATACCAAAATAAAATGTAAACATGAGCTCTAAAATGCATAATATTCGAGAAGCATTAAGGCATATTGAACTTCAGTGACCAGCATTGCGATTGTCATTTTATTTGTTGATAAGAAGATTGAAATATTATATAGCAAGTTGGTGTACATTATGGAGCATTGGGAGATGCATGTCTGATATGTAGGATTAGCCATTTATATGCAGAATGGGTACATAATCATAAAAATTAACCTTAATGATAATAAATGCATTAAATATGTACCCATGTAATTATTTATTGTAATATTTTTCAAATAATGTAAACGAAGCCATATCTTCTGTAATTTTCATAACGGAAAACAGAGAAAACCAACTAAATTAGTTACTACACTTCTGTTACTAATTAACTATTGCAACTATAGAAAGTGTATGCTGATATAACTAATTTTCTAGAGTGATCAATCTACAATGGGAATAATTTCTAAAAAGGTGATTTATTCAACTGGCAAAGGCGTAATGCTAAACATATCAGTAATTATATAATAATTTTTCGCTTCACTGTGGTGTTCCAATACAGTTAAATCTTAACAAAAAGAAATATTAACATCAGAACTAAAGAACATATAAGAAACATTAAAAATGGTGAAACAGAAAAATCAGCAGTGGCTTTTCATTTTTTGAATACTAGACATGACATCAACTTGGAAACATCTCTAATAAAATATGTTAATCACCCCATAGACCTTTCCGTATGGGAAAAAATCTTCATTAACAAAAATCGTCATAGAGTAATGAATTTTGAAACTCCACCACCGGACACCTTTGAAAAGTACATCACGCCATCTATTGACAATATGGAGAAAGAGGAAACCACTACAACTTGCACTAATCGAGTATCAGCTGATGATAGGAGCAAGAGCTCTTGAAACATGTCCTGTGAATAAACAGTGTGAGTGAAGCAATGTGTCAATATCTTCTCGATTCACTTTTGTGCCATATCAATAATGTTCTGTCACCGAAAGATGCCTCACTGTCATTGTCGCTATTATCGTATACAAATAATCAACCTTGAACTTCTTGTTTCAGTATTCCATTCCTTTTCCCAATAATTTTCAATTATTAAGTCTTCTGGTTAAAAAGAAGTATGTCATTAAAGGAAACGTTTACGTATTAAATAATTTCTGTAATTACAGGAAGTATATGGTAATACAACTAATTTTGTGAAGCGTGATCAGTCTGTACAAATAGGCCATTGCCATAATATAAACCACATGATTTAAATGCATTGCAGTGTTAAGCTATACAAAATTATTGTGTATGTAATTTTAGATACTATTATTGCCATTACTAATGAAATGCAATCTCACCTTAGTTTAATAAAGATGAATCTGAATGAAAATATAAATAAAAATTACATATTTATAGTTTTAGTTTACATCACATTAAAATAAATCCCCCCTGACATCTATGAATATGTGCTGTGCAAAACATGCCAGGAAATAAAATTAACAACTATTCTAATGACTTTGATTCAAATGTACCTGGAGGATACAAGTGCTATAGCAGTATCAGCAGGATCTACTAAGAAATCACAAAGGGATTTTGACTCTCTCAACTTTTCTCTTGTCACAATATTCAATCATGTTATATATGATTTCTTGCATCTGCTGATGTATGACACATTGCTGTGTAGAAGACAAGATTGCATTTGAAGAGAGTGTACAGACACTGGACACACCATGTATGTGTGATAACTTCACGTAAACACCTCTGTGTTTGAAATTTTTCCCTGTATGGTTCCTCACTTTGCTATGTAGTACTTAAGAGCTATGAGCACTTATTCATTTATGCTGCTGTGAAACACATCTCTTCTGTGCAAGCTTTTTTCTAGTACAACCTACAGAATGCAATAAACATATAAGAACACATTCTGTTACTGTAAAACAGCAGAGCTTCTAATGCCATTTCTTGTTATTACTGCAACCTGCACTTATGAACCATTGCTACAGGAATTGCTAATATGGTGTCAGTTCATAGTAAGGCATGCTTCTGTCCGATGCCTTAAGGAACCCTGCACTCTCCGAAAAACTAAGTTGGTCACAAATGATAGTAGAACATCATGTCTGCCATGTGAAATAATAGGCTTCCGTATACTGATAAGTGCAAAGATAAAACTACATATAAAAGCATTTTCCAAAGTTATCAAAATACAAATTGATCCCATTAGATCCCATGTATGTGCTGCACTTGGCCAGAACTGTGAATATGGTTTATAGTAACAATGTTAAATGTTTACTACAGGCTGTATCCTTGGACATTAAGGGGGTAATATGTTCTCATTTATTAAACTATAGATGAGTTGTATTTATTACACATCAGCTTCACTTAACGTACCTATATTGAGGATCGTTCGCAAAACATGTCCTTAATATAGGTACGTAAGTGAAGCTGATGTGTAATAAATACGACTCATCTATAATTTAATAATTGTTTCGCTTCACTGTGGTGTTCCAATACAGTTAAATTTTGATGTGTTCTCATTTGTTTACTGCATTCTGTAGGTTGCAATAGCAAGAGCTTGCAATAAAAGACTTGTTTCATAATAGCAAAAATGAACAAGTGTTCACAGCTCTTAAGAATACATTTTAGAGCCCATGTTTACTGAATATTTTATTCTTGTTTTCCATATACCATCTCTCAAAATAAGGAATACCTTTAACACCTGGTATACAGGCACTTTTATATATGCCCGCCTCAGCAGCATAGATGTTAGCATGTCTGCCTCAAGTTCTATAGGACCCGCGTTTGAATCTCAGTCAGGGTGAGTTCAGTAGATAAGGTTTTTGTCCTGAAAGATGAATGTCGGGTGACACTTAAGGTCTGTGGTCCCTGGGATTACTTAAGCACCATTTCACCCATTTCATTCATCGTCCAATATGACTTAACGTTAGAGAATGTAAATTTAAAAGAAAAAAAACACTTTGTATATATAGGTATTATCATTCCCTCTTCACTGTCTGTTAGTTTGTTACTTTGAATAAGTATTGGCCTATGTTCTTACAATTTTTGTCAAAAATAGCTCTAAAGGAGTTTTTGTTCTTTTATGCAAGTATTGTTCATTGTTCTTCCTATCATTTTCTTTGCATTAGGATGCATAGTGCTCCACATTCTTTTTTTGTACCCAGCATAATGAACCTTTACCTTTTATATATATATATATATACACTCGTCATTTGGCCTTTTAACCTTCACAGTTCTTAACTGCACAATTTTCTGTTTCATCATTTATAGAATCTATATACCTTTCTCTTTCTCAGTTGTTATTCATTAAGACATAGAGAAGTAGAACATCTCAAGCAGTTTGATAAAATTCAAAATGTTCATCATACAGTTCAGCTTAAAGCTACCAGATTTTACATGTGGAGCTTAAACTTATTCTCATGAGAAACTTAAAACTTGAGTTTACTAGGTTAAGAATTATAGATCTAAGAATTTTGTTTAATAAATTGCTTTAAGATGCAGTTGCTGTTTCAATTATTCACATCATGACTGGGAAATTGCAACATTATTGCCCACTCATCGTTCATGGCCCATGGCATAGATGTGACATTTCAGAAAGGAACTTGGGAACAAGAAAAGCTGTGGTTGTTAATGATCTTGCCAAGTACAAACAAAAGAGAAGATAGGACATATGGTTAGGATTACCAGGTTTTGAGAATTATAATACCATTTTTAAACATGCAGCTGTGCTTATTAACATAACATAACCCATAGCATAACCACCTGAAGTGGGCCTGAGGCTGTCAAGCCAACAGTCGACCACATACGCAAGGTATAGTAGGCAATCAACCAACCGATACGGGGAGGAGATATGGTCAGCATCTTGACACTCCCAGCTGGAAAGTTAGCTTTCTAGACTAGGGTACACTACTTACTGTATCTCCTCAATTTCCTCACAATGCTGAGTGGACACCGGTCCTACGCCCGGGACTAAAAATCTGCACTCCATAGGGGTGGAATAGATTCTTTGGCAGAGAACCAAAGGCCTATGCTCTAGCTCACTATGCCATGGTGCAGAACAACTGTGCTTATTAAAATGAGACATGTGACAATGTGAGCTCGGATATTTGCTGAATAACCTGCTACCAGCCTTCTGAGAGACATATCAGTTACCATAGCCAGTTTGATGCTGGAACTTAGAGCATGTGCATCATCAAATACAGGACAGTTGTTTGTGAGTATACAGCCATAGTACAGTGCAAGCATATTTATACATAGTATTTAAATTATAATTGAACCCACTCGTGGCCTCTCTCTACTGTGCAAGGCAGCCAGCAGAGGTGGGCTGCTTACTTACTATATAATACATGCTGGAAAATGTTGACTTTCTGCTCTCAAACAGGCAGCATATCTCGTGTAAACTTGCTCACTCTCTGAAGCTCAGCAGCAGATATTCTTATGATTTCTTGCACAATGTTTTCCCTAAGTTCCTGTAGTGTATGAGGATTGGAATGATACATATCGCTTGACAAAAGAAGACAAATCTTATGGTTGTTTCCATTAAGATTCTGCAACAGGACATGCAGCTGCCAAATCATTAAATGCAGTAAGGGAGGTGTTTGATGACAGAATAATTAGTGATTACACAGAAAATGAAGCTAGTTACAGTGGAATAGTAAATATAATACAAATAAAATATTTAGTGATTATTTTCCATTTATCTTAAGAAGTTGATGACAAAATTTCTATCTTCTATTAGAAATTAATTTTGTAAGCATTTGCCCACATCTTCAGTCAAACACATTTCGTTGTCAAACACACTTCGTTGTCAAGGATACTATGTATTTACGTATTACCAACATCTGAAGACGAAACAAACCTAAAAACAGAATCAATTGCCGGTATTAGATACAATATTTTCCGGGCTTGTGGGCCGTGGTCTATTGGGTTCCTTCTTCTTCCCAAACGTTTCGTCTGCGACTGCGGCAGACGAAACGTTTGGGAAGAAGAAGGAACCCAATAGATCACAGCCCACAAGCCCGGAAAATATTGTATCTAGTATTGACACCGGCCGTGAAAGCCTTAGAACTTTGATGAATTGCCGGTATGTCAAAATTCATTATGCAATTTTTATTTTTTATAATAAATATTTTTTCACAAACCATTAAATCTATGGGAACATTTAATTGTTTTAATAATTTAACTTTGGGATTTATTTCATAGTTAAATGACCAAAAATGATCTGCCACTGCCGACTTATCAATTTGTTTATATCTAATGTTACGAAAATGTTCTTTCTTTCTGGTTTCCAAACTACGTTTCGTCTTTCCAATATAAACCTGATCACAATCTAAGCAATTAAATTGATAAATACCAGATTTTTTATTATTAGGAATTTTATATTTTTTAGAAAATTATACTACATTTTGAATACTATATTAATTTGAGGAACTAAAGTTATACCAACTTCTTTAAAAAAATTTGAAAATGTTTATTAACCCAAGGATGGTAAGTAAAGTTTTTAAATTTATGATCATCTTTTATTTTTTTAAGAGTAGAAATATCATTAATACTTTTTTTATATTTAATTTTTTCAATTTTCTTTTGTATAAAATCTTTATTAAAACCATTAATTAAAGCAGTATTAATAATATGTTTATATTCATATTAATTTCATATTAATTAATTAATTTTAATTTCAAATAGAAGATAGAAGTTTTGTCATCAACTTCTTAAAGATAAGGGGAAAATAATCACTAAATATTTTATTTGTATTATAGAATAATTAGTGTTGATTTGTGGCCCCCTCGTACTCCTGAACTAATGAGGTTTGACTTTTACTATGGGGTTCTTTAAAAGACAAAGTGTATCATTCCAATCCTCATACACTACAGGAACTTAGGGAAGGCATAAGTTCCTCGGTGACAGCTGACTGTCTCATGCAGCAGAGAGAGGCTGTGAGTGGCTTCAATTATAATTTAACTACCCTGTATACATATATATATATATGCAGAAAGATTTGGCAAAAATTTAAAAATGGATTTCCAAACAGGCTGCTTCTTTGTAAAAATCTGATAAACTTAATGAATGGGTTTAACAGAAACATTTCTGCAAATAATCAGAGCTAACTTGGAATGCAGCCCTAGAAAACCTTTGCAATATCTAGCACAACAATCTGAAATTTCAAAGTCATTAGTGTGTAAAGCAAACAATTAGTCAAATTAAGGCTCTACATAATTACAGGAGCCATTTATGACCAGATTACAACAAAAAAATATGAATTTTTGTAACTGGGTATTAGGAAAAATCTGTATTGGAGAAATTGATCCTAGAAAAATGTTTCTCTTTGTAATGTATATTTCTATTAAATGGATGACAAGTAGCCTCACACAACAGTAGATACTGGTCAACTAAATAGCTATTGATAAGACTATAAAAATTACATTGGGTGCATTTAGTGCTGACAGAATTATTTGATCCCCTTTTTAGGAAGAAGCAACAGTGCTAGGTACATTTACCTTATTTTGGAACATTGTGTGATTAACATATAAAGACCTATACCATAAGTCTTATGCCATAATTTTCAGCAGGATGTTACAGCCCTTACTACAAATGAATCCATAAGGAAATTTTTATTTCTGAAGAGAGCTCTTATGCTACCAATCTTCACGTGCTTGAGAAACTTAAAATATTTGAATACAAGTTAGGTCCATTAGTGTAAAAGAACTGATATGTACAAATGAAAATTAATTTAAGGTACTTGAAACATGCATAAGAGAAGATGGACAACACTTCCAGCATATTGTACAAGAAGGGTGAATAATAAATGTTGTTCAAATTCTTGTACTCTAGGATTCAAGATGCTTGTGGGCTCTCATGGCACCTGGGAGTGGCAATTACAATTTCACTTGTTAACAAGTGGGGCATATAGCATCTGAACATGTTAGACAAACTTATGTGTAGGTAGGAGCTGAAAAGTGAACCTTTCTTTGGGACTGATTAAGTTCAGAAGTGACATGAAAGAAGAATGCACAATTTAGTATTGTATCTTAGCAGCTCAAATAGCATAATAGCTATGGCAACTGTGATAATTGGAGGCTGGCTCTGCAGCTCAGTTGGTAGATCACCTGGCTGTTGCACGAGGGGTCCTAGGTTTGGTCCTGACTTGGGGATGGGAATTCCCTTTCCTTAAGAGTCTAAAATATGAAAGATGTGAATGTGTGATCTGATGTAGAAATATCTAAAACCCAAAATCCTCTATATACAAGTAACATTGCTTATAGGCAATATGTTTCAAAGGAAAGGCTGCCGATATGACCATTTAGGTTAAAAGCAAGGTATAAATGGGGGGAGGAGGGAAGAAATACTGTAATGTTTAATCTATTCCATGAAATTTATAGCATATTCCTGTTGAGTATGTAACTGGCTGCTTTCAACTTGTGCTAATATACCCAAACTATTCTTGCAAGTGTTACAATTGAGAGAAAAATCAAAAGCTGGAAGCAGTGGAAATTGCTGTTGTTATTATTATTATTATTATTATTTTTTGTTGTTGTTGTTGTTAAGTAAATGAGCCCATGTGGACTACGCAAAGTACTTGAAGAAGTTACTTAGCTCTTCTGTGAATTCATAGTTCTCTCATTCTTTGGCTGTGGGCTTTCTTTCTCTCATCTGTCCATGTGCCAGTCTTCTTCTTCTTCTTCTTCTTCTTCTTCTTCTTCTTCTTCTTCTTCTTCTTCTTCTTCTTCTTCTTCTTCTTCTTCTTCTTCTTCTTCTTCTTCTTCTTCTTCTTCTTCTTCTTCTTCTTCTTCTTCTTCTTCTTCTTCTTCTTCTTCTTCTTCTTCTTCTTCTTCTTCTTCTTCTTCTTCTTCTTCTTCTTCTTCTTCTTCTTCTTCTTCTTCTTCTTCTTCTTCTTCTTCTTCTTCTTCTTCTTCTTCTTCTTCTTCTTCTTCTTCTTCTTCTTCTTCTTCTTCTTCTTCTTCTTCTTCTTCTTCTTCTTCTTCTTCTTCTTCTTCTTCTTCTTCTTCTTCTTCTTCTTCTTCTTCTTCTTCTTCTTCTTCTTCTTCTTCTTCTTCTTCTTCTTCTTCTTCTTCTTCTTCTTCTTCTTCTTCTTCTTCTTCTTCTTCTTCTTCTTCTTCTTCTTCTTCTTCTTCTTCTTCTTCTTCTTCTTCTTCATTATTATTATTATTATTATTATTATTGATGATGATGATGATGATGATCTGTGAAGCAAATAAGCTGAGGTATGTTTGTATCAAAAACGATAATTCTTTAATGCTGCATGTTTACTTCAAATAATATTGGTGCATAACAAGAATAGTGTGGCTGTTAGTCACCATATGTGCCTTTTAGCTGCTTTTAGACCCAAGATCCTCCTTAAATGTGGCCAGTACCAATAGGCATGCCAAATGAAAGCAAGCCTAAGTTTATTCAAAACAAATTCTGAAATTCATATACACAACACTAGAACAAAGAATAATTTATTTGTGAAGTCACACAAAACAAAGATGTATGAAAATAGTTTCACATATGCTGGCTTACATCTTTACAATAAGCTACCTGAATCTATAAAAAAGATTGAATCACAACATCAATTTAAGAAATTGCTATTAAACTTCCTTAGAGCCAATAGCTTCTACAGCGTGGATGAATTTTTAAATTTGTAAATATTTAGTTAGCTACCTTAATTATAAATATTGTACTTAGTTTTTAATTTGACGTGTCCTATAACATGTACATGTTTTAATGGATGAATCAATAAATCAAATCAAATCAAGCCCAATGGTGCTATGTAAGCACCAGCTAGATGTAATAGGCTTACAGTAGAAATGAGAGAAAAAAGATGGATAAATACATTTGAGATAACAGTGGTACAACTGCTTCTGTTGGAGGTGGTTTGATGCTAGCTGACAAATCCAGAGGTTTCAGTTTGATTCCCTACTGGAGGGTTGGATTTTTTTTTTCCCAGGATTATTTCTTACCTTCCCTAGAGTGTGGAAATATTAATGAGAGTGTGAATGAACACCTACATGTAATGTAATTACCCTAAGTAAAACAAGATAACAAAATTGTGATGAACAATTGTTCCAAAGGTAAAACTCTGCCGATATGACCTGAGATCAAATGTATGAAAGGTTTGGGGAAAAAGCTGCTACCAATGAGGTAAACAGAATATATTGACACATCAATGATCGCGAGGCTTTCGTAGAGAGGTTACACCACCATAGCATCTGCTGTGAGAGAGTCTACTGTGGGTGGGACAATCGTTGCATCTCTGCTGTCTACTGGCTGAAGGAGCAGAAGAGATCCACCTTCCTCTGGGCGGCAATAGCTGACATAACAAGTTAGAGGAAGGTTATACTGTTATTGACATTCAAGATCTTTCCAATATGCTTTAGAAGGTAATTCAAGAAGGATCCATCACCAGAAGTTTCTGGCTACCTGACAGGTGTATAGAGCTAATGCGAGGCCTGAAAAAGACAGCAGTGAGAGTTTTAAAGTTTGTGTGTGTGCTTCGAGTTTCAAGTTGAGTTGATGAGTGCAGCACCATGGGAAAGAGTTGGCACCATGGAACAGCTCACAAATGAGTTGGTCACTCGAATTGTGTGTGTCGACCAAGCAGCGCATATGGTATGTTCCACACTCTGTGGTGAAGAGTCAACAGGCTGTGAAATAGTACAGGAAGCAGTTCACTGGTTAGTAAGTGCTGCTCCATGGTGAGGAATGGTGTGCTGTGGAACAGGCAACAAAGCAGTTTACGTGTGAATATTGAAGTTGTGTTCAGAATCAGCTTGTAACTTTGTATAAGTGTAACTCAGTTAGATCTGAAAGTTTATTAGCAGCACAAATTGGTGTCTGCTAAAGGGACATAAAGAAATATTAGAGATGTGTAAAAGAAAAGGTGGTTATAAATTAGCACTGTATTAGCAAATTTAGTGACAAATAAGTTTTAAGGCAAAGCTTGTCTTTTGTCACAATATATTAAGAATGAGGAAAAGCAAAACTGTAAGATCAGTTAATGTGGATGTGTTTGTTTTTAAGTAAGGAAAGAAAACAGTGTTATGGGTGATATTTGGCAGAGGAGAGCCAATACTCAATATTCATTCTGGAGGAAAATTAGAGAATAGAAAATGGAGATAAATATGATCAAGTTTTGAGAGTGAAATTTGTTTGATGATAAACGATGATTATGGTAGGGAGAAGTATGTTGACAGTTATAAGCAAGGGCATGAGCGATATACACTGATGTAAACAGAAAAAGTGTATCTTAAACTACTTAACAATAAAAGGTATGACTATGGTATTAAAGCATTATTTTGTTTGTTAATATTGTCAATTTCCAGGATCATATCAGCACTGTTGATGTGCCTGAATTCATCCCTTGGGGGTTCTTTTAAGTCCCAGTAAACTACTGGCTTGGGGCTGTCAGTTTTAAACACATTTAAAAACCATAGGTCTGAACCAGATTTGATCTGAGACCTTGGGATCGGTGGGCCAATGCCTAACCATGAGCCACCCAGACCAATGTGGTATAGAGTAGGTTTCACATGTGGAGAAACTATTTTTCATTGATATTATACAAGGTAATAAGATAGTGTAGAGGTTATATAGGATCTTAAATGGTATATAATAAAAATAAAATAAAATGAATATTGTGAAAAAAAAATTTCACAAAGATTAAGAAATAACAATGACTTCTGGCGAACCTTGCTACAAATTATGTGGATCTCCTTTTAGTTAGGAAAGAAGTAAGAGTATGGGTGAACATTTAGGAAGAGTAATAACACATGACAACCAGAAACCACAACATAGGATATGCAAGGGCTGCAAGTAAAGTTTGTTAGTTTCAGATGTAGGAAATTCATAAATTTATATGTCTATTTGTTAAAGCTTTTGTAGGGAAAGATTGAAAATAAATATTGAGAATAAGGAAACTGGTGTAAATGCTCAGTATATAGTATGCAAAAAGTATATATTAGTCAAGAAATTAATATCTAAAAACTTAATCGGAAAATCTATTTGTAGTCAGTTTATTTTCACACTTAGATTTTTATATTATCAAGGGGCTAGTTTCGGAAGCCCTTAGAGAGGTTGAAAATGGAGGCAATGGGTTCCGAAACTAGTCCCTCGATAATATAAAAATGTAAGTGACAAAAAGTGAATAAACCTACTAAAAAAGCTGTAAAAAACTACAAATAATTTCTCCGATTAATTTTGACGTCACTGTTACTAAATTCCTCCAATCACACATATATAAAGCTTATTATAAACATTATACAGTAGGTGTTAAGTTCATTAACAGTATAAAATGAATGCTCAAGAAGATATTCCTTTAGCTTAATTTTGAACGCTTTATCATTACAGGTCCTCATTAAATATCCGTATATATTGGTAATGCACTCCATTTTGGACACAGGTGAGGTTGGTATCTTTAATTATTATAAATGTCAGAATAAGTAATAAAGTAATGTTTATTTGTTATGTAGAAGGTATCAATATGTATTTCTCCGGTAAGGGTTAATATTTCTGTTTTTGAAAATGCATATACAGGGTGAGTCACCTAAAACTTGCACCGTAAATATTTCTGAAATGGTATGTGCTATTGATATGCGGTTTTCACGGAATTGAACTATAGGCAGGGGCTCGCATTTTCAAATGATACACAGATTTTTATAATTTTTAGAAAGTGTATTTATGTACAAAAGTTACATTTTTTTAAATGGAACAATGCATATTGACATTAAGAAAATAAAAGTAGAATAAATTAGAATGTCAATGGTGTTTTTTGCACGATTCTAATGTAAGTAGTTTACGAGAAATCGTCATTTGTACAAAACGGGACAATGGCTAGGACAAACTAAAGAAAAACAAGTGAATGAAGAAAAATGAGGATTCTGACAAGTAAACAAAACTGTACCCTCAAAGCCTGTGTTCAAAATGAGCACCACCAGCTTCAATACAAGCTTCCAGTCTAGTATGTAAAGATTGCTGTACACGTTCTAGCATTTCAGTGGAAATTTCAGCGCAGGCAGCAGTAATACACCGTTTCATATCTTCTGGTGTAGTTGGTATGTCCTTGTAGACAGTGTCTTTCAGCTTCCCCCACAGAAAAAAATCTAAAGGAGTCAAATCTGGTGAACGGGCCAGCCAAGGTACAGGTCCCCTTCGTCCAATCCACCGATTTTGAAACAATCCTTGAAGATAAGCTGTAGTAATTCTTGCACTATGGACCGGACAGCCATCATGTTGATACCACAGATTCCTCCTAGTCTGAAGGGGAACGTCTTCTAACATCTGTGGAAGATCGTCTGTTAGGAGGTTGAGATACTTCTGTGAATTTAGTGTTCCTTCTATGAAAAAAGGGCCAATGATGTGATGGTTCACTATTCCACACCACACGTTCACACTCCATGGATGCTGACGTTCTACCTGACGCAGCCAACGAGGATTGTCAACAGACCAATAGTGCATATTTTTTAGATTTACTTGGCCATGATTAGTAAATGTTGCTTCATCAGTGAACAAGATACATGACAAATTTGGAGTATCATGTCTCAATGCCCATGTACAAAAGTTCACACGATTCTCAAAATCATTGCCATGCAGCACTTGATGGAGAGAGATGTGATACGGATGGAACTTATGACGATGGAGGATGCGGATTACACTTCTTTGACTGATGCCGCTTCCTCGTGCGATTGCACGAGAACTAATGTGGGGATCTACTGCAACAGCAGCTAGAACATTAATTTCTCCTTGCTCTCCAGTTGCTCGTTTGTTTCTGGTGCGTTTTCTAGACGTTATACTACCACTTTCACGTAATTGGTTGAAGAGGTTCACAAATAATTGACGAGATGGTTGACGTCTATTCGGATATGTTTCCAAGTACACTGTACAAGAAAGAACTGCATTCTTTCTACATTCACCATAAACTATGAGCATATCTGCTTTTTCTGCATTGGTAAATACCATCTTCCAAGCACGTCCTACTGCTTCAACTATCACAAAATAACTGCCAGTGTAGACAAAACACATTGTAAACAAACATAACAACATCCTAGCCTAGCAACTAAGCAATTGAATGGAACAAACAACTGCCGGTGCGTTCAATTTTCAAATGACGATTTCTCGTAAACTACTTACATTAGAATCGTGCAAAAAACACCATTGACATTCTAATTTATTCTACTTTTATTTTCTTAATGTCAATACGCATTGTTCCATTTAAAAAAATGTAACTTTTGTACATAAATACACTTTCTAAAAATTATAAAAATCTGTGTATCATTTGAAAATGCGAGCCCCTGCCTATAGTTCAATTCCGTGAAAACCGCATATCAATAGCACATACCATTTCAGAAATATTTACGGTGCAAGTTTTAGGTGACTCACCCTGTATATGATATTCTTGCACGAGAACGTGATATAATTCTGAGGGCCTTCTTCTGCAAGTTGAAAATTCTCTGTGGAACCTCCCAAAAAAAATTATACTATATTTCATTATCAAGTGGAAGTATGCAAAACAGGCCAGTTTTGGTATGTATCACTGAAAAAGGATAGAAGGCATAATGCATAGCATGTGGAACTCAGTTTAGGGACAATTTCATCTATGTGGGTTTTCCAGTTTAAGTGCTTGTCAATTTGTAAACCCAGAAATTTAGAAGTAATTGAATCCTGAACAGAATTTCCATGTATGTCAATGTTTTATCTAGGGCAGATGTGGATCATGTTTGTACTGCACCGGTATAACACAATGAACATGACCTGCAATTTTCTTAGCTATTATAAACTTCTAATTAAAATGTTACTTGGCCTTTATATGACAGAAAACATGAATAAGTCAGCTATAATGATGCTGAAGACACATTATTTTTAATATAGACTTCTACCTCAGATTATATTACAGGTTTTCACAATGACTTTGAAAGTAATGATGCATAAATCATATCAGAGTAAAGTGGAAACAAGAAATAATTAATAAAAATTTACAAAAAAATTACTGCTAGAAATAATGAAAGAGGAGTTGACAGAAGTAATGTAATTTTTTAACAAGTCAGCCCTTCAAACACAAAAATAATGTTTTCATATGCTCTGCTTTGTTGTACATTATATAACCAATTGGAAGGTGATATATAGTATATCTCATTTACACCACTTGACTCTCGCCAAGGTGGTCCAGGTTCAATCCCAGGTGACTGTATGTGAGACTTGTCATGGACATCACAGGACATGGACAGGTTTTCTCCAGGATTTAACAAAGATATGGTTTAAGTTAATTGATAGAAATTAATCATTTCTTCACACTAGCCGTATATAGGCTGAGGTTTTGAATAGATAGAATCAACCTGAAAAACCCAGTGCCACGGCTGGGACTTGAACCACGGATCAATTATAAAAGATATGGTGTTTAATTTTGTCCTTGCATAATTTGCTCTAGTAGCTACTGAGGGTCCAAAAATGAAATCAAGGTAAACAGATTTGTGTTACACTCACATGACTTTCTTTACTCATACAAAGTATTCTTACAAACACTTATTCCTCTCTCCGCCTTATATTAAGATGAACATCTGCAGAAATTATCTTTCTGCTAATTTTCTTGTAAGTACAATGGGAATTCAATAGGCTTTATATGTATTTGTATTTATATTTGCATTTGTATTGTATAGTGGGTTCGTAGAATTAAAAGGCCAAGTTGCAAAAATTGAAAATCTGCTTTATTTTCGTCGAAATACACTATTCAATTCTCACGTAAGAACATTAAATCACACATACACAGTTTAACAAGGTCGATCACAATGACAAACAGTGACAGCAGATTACAGCTTTAGCTCTCGTTACAACACAGCTGGCTATCTCTCATTTCACAACTACTACTCCTCTTGTTTCACACTACAACTGTCCTGCTAGTGTGTCACAATCCCTTTTATACCTCCATTCATGATTACCAAACTGTTCTGTAAATCACTAGAGGTTTCTGGAAAACAAGCATCTAGTTACATAATTCGAACATTCTATCACCTTCCAGAAACGTAACTTAATCTACCCGGCGAGGCCTTTGCCTCTGTTATCGCTGCCCACCGGTGCCCACTTACAATAGCACGCTATCATTAACTGCTCAGCAAGGCTCATTATTACCATGAAACTATATCCACCGACTGTCCTCTTATTGTGCCGAAAAGTTTATGCCCAGCGCCGTGACAGTATTAATTTTTATCCTTTTATAACACAATACATGTTTGTTGGATACGTCAGTTGAATTTATATTACATATTAAAAAAAACATACAATATTACACAATTATATAATATTTCACATTATTAATAATAATAATAATAATAATTAATAATTAATAAATAATTAATAGATAATAGATAATAATAATAGATAATAATAGATAATAATAATAATAATAATAATAATAATAATAATAATAATAATAATAATAATAATAATAATAATAATAATAATAATAATAATAATAATAATAATAATAATAATAATAATAATAAATAATAATAATAATACATTTCTATGTAGTTACTTTACATATGTTAGTTACATAGTAACATTTTAGTTTACACACCATTCTACAACAATAATTATTACTATCTAATTAGATATTCCTCAAGCAAATAGAAAGAACATGTTATGCAGAACTCTTTTAGTTCCCTTTTAAATAGGTTTATTTCTTTTATATTTTTAATATATTCAGGTAATTTATTGTAAAGTTCGGTTGCCGCTGCTGTAGATTTCATATTGTATGTGTTATGGTCATGAATTTGTTGATTTGTTTCTGTGGTGGAATTTTTATTTTTTAGGTATATTATTGTTTTGTATATGTACAGGAAGTATAGCATGAGTATATTTAATGCTTTAAAACTTTCTTTGCACGATTCCCTGCATTTTAGACCTGAAATTAATCTAATTGCTCATTTTTGTAGTCTAAATATTCATTCTAAATATTTCTTTGTACTGCGACCCCATACTATTATTCCATAAGTTATGTGTGGGTAGATTTGACTGTAGTAAATTGTCTTTTGAAGTTTTATATATTTTAAATTTGAAATTCTTTTCATTATAAATAATCCTGAACATATTTCATTACACAATTTGTCTATATGTTTGTCCCATTTCATTAGTTTGTCTAACACTAACCCTAAAGAGTCTACTTTTTAACTTCTTTATTCTCAATGATAATTTTGGAATTTGCGCAATTTATATTTTGAATGGATGGAAACGTATAGTTAGTTTTATCTGTGTTTATGAAAAGGCTGTTAAATCTTTAAAGAGTTGGTTGCTGTGTGCTGCCTTTTAAATTCCATTCTCTTTGCATTACAAGAAGTAAAAAATAAAAAAAATAAATTACAGTAGAACCTTGTTTACACAGATCAACTGGGACTAGGACCGATCCAAGTTATTGGAAACCCAGGTTATCCAGAGTGTGATAGAAAAATAAAAAAATGTACATCACCGAAATATTTTTATTGGAGTTTAGAAATTACCATTGGCACACTTTCTCCTAAACACACATACACTGTATGTAATGTAATAGCCTGTGTATTTGCACTGTGCACAATATAGCTACAAACTAGACGGTAGTACAAAAATGCAGTGAGCTGTTTGCTTCTCAGTTTAGTTTATGGCTTATGAGCAGCACGATCTTGCATCTGCTTTAACATTAGAAGTTTATTCGGTTAAGTTTCAGCTTGACTCTTAAAATAAAGCATCAATTTCTCTAAGTTTGATACTGCTTTTGCATGGATCATAATCACAGCCAGTTCATCAACACTGTGAATACTCATTTTCATTTTCAGTTACACTGCATGATGCAATAATGCCTTCCTCTGTAATCAGTTTATAAGCTCCGTCATTGTCAATTTGCAACCAATTGTCAATGTCTTCTTCATGAATACTGGAGCAGCCATCAATATTTTTAAAAATGTCTATAAAATCTTCTCTAGGAACTGAATTTTCTGCTCCGCTCACATCTTTGCTAATGAAGCCACAACAGTATAAGTACTTCATGATGTTTATAAACTCAGTGTTTAAATGTCTGAAATAGTTTAAATTAATATGCATCAGATTATAACATATTTTCTTCCTTCTAGTATTTAAAATAATTTTTGTTAAAATTGTGTATTTTTATGTATCAACTATAACCCTAATATACCACTGTGTAAAATAGGGTTCATAAATCTGGATAAATAAAAAAAAAATCTTCTTTCACACTTATTTTCTTCTTCTTTA